>RAHM01000062.1:2187229-2338662 GCA_003713295.1 Parotia lawesii
TGATAGGGGATACGCATAATAGAGTCACCCCAAGACAAGATTGCACCACCTTCTTCCGTATAGAAAGAATAACTTCCACCTTACTTTGGTTGTTTATTCCTGAGAACATTAGCTCAGAGGTGGTCTGGTTAGTTAGAATGGATAGACAGTTCTGTGTACCTTAAAACTTAAAAAATTTACATTTTCTTAGAAATAGAAAAAATACAGTGCAACAGTAAAGTATATACCTACACAGATGACATAGAAAAGTACCACCAAAAGGTGCTGAATTAAAATAGTCAGGGAGGTTCTTCTCTGGGTTGATAGTGGTTCTGATGATTTGGGGAGGAGATATTTCAAGTCTGATAACTCATAACACATAGATGCAATGAAATTCAAAATGCTTTTGGTGAAATGTTAGAATCAGAGAAATGTTCTTTGGTAAAAACATGCATTTTCACTTAGATGGTTGGATAACAGATTTGGAAAAGTGTTTCTGAGTATAGGGTGAATTTTTGTGGGCAACAGGAAAAAGGAAATCATGTTCAAGCCTTATTGGTACTTGTTTCCAAGCAAAAAGTTAATTCATTTGGAAACTTAGTGACTTCCTAAAGCATCAGTTTGTTTTATACTCAAACATATTATTGTATTGGGGATGTTCTACACTGTGGAAAAGATAGGAGAAGAAGAGACRAACATCTTCAATATCATGGCTTAGTAATGAAGGAGTTAACCCGAGCTAAGCAGGACAACTTGATGGAGGTCTGATACAAATTAATCATTAAACAGAATGTGAACAAATGGCTAAAATTATATCTTTATCCGCTTAGAAAATCTTGGCTTTTCTTTCTGGAGAAAATTTTGAAGATCTTCAGGACAATATGGAATTATAAGTTTACTTTAAAAATTCTTGTGAAATTTTTAAATTTCATAAGACAGTGGGAAAACTGTCTTTTCAATGGAGGCCAGACAGTGACAAGGAGTAGATTCTTCCTGTTATAGTGGATGGAATATCTGTCCCCTGGAGTTTCCTTTCAGCCTTGTTTTCCTATTATTGTCATCTCTTAAATTCTACTGAACATATCAATCTCCTTGCTAATTCCATATTCATACCATTAGATGCTCTTTATCATTAATGAGTTTATATATTTCAATATTGACATTGATTGCACTCTTAATTATGTATTACTGGTTGATGTAGCATTGAATCAAATTCTGAGAGTAAAATAAAATAATTGGGCAAATAAATAAGGGAGAGTGTCTTGGGGTGGCTCTATCATGTGTATCCCCTATCAAGCTCTATGCTCAAAAAGTAATTTTGTGCCTTTTCTGTGCCTTTAAACTGAGCTTGAGAAAAGAAAAAAAACCAAACTTTTCAAAGCAGTTTCTCAAGGACACAGAGATACACTCCTCTGCTGCTCTGGCTGCGGGTAGCACGGAGGGAGCACCCTGCTTGCTTTCTTCAGCCAGAGGGTTTTTTTTTTCTTTCCCGGCGTGAGACGGAGAGCTGAACTTTGTTTCCTGGGACTTTGGTTTTTTCCCTTCTTCTCTTCTGGACTGTTTCAACAACATCAGAACACATCAGGAGAATTTTCTCCCCGAGGCCTGGGGGTGGGCCCTCGCCGACCCAGCTCCGAGGAGGAGAGAGACCACACCTACAGAAGGACTCTGAAATCTTCCCAGGTTTCTCTCTATAGCGAGAGATTTCATTTCATTATTTAGCATCATTATCCTTTTTCCTGTGTGTTTGTTAAGATAAATAGTTTTTATCTCTTTCACTTTCCTTCGAATCCTGCCGATTACACCAATAAGTATTTGTGCCGGTTTGGCCAAAATCTAGTAATATATCCCCTTAGAGAAGACCAGGTTACAACCACCCTTCCCCCCACCAGGTTTGGGAAAAAAGGAAATTTGAAATGAAATCTCTGGCTATAGAGAGAATCCTGGGAAGATTTCAGAGTCCTTCTGTAGGTGTGGTCTCTCTCCTCCTCGGAGCTGGGTCGGCGAGGGCCCACCCCCCAGGCCTCGGGGAGGAAATTCTCCTGATGTGTTCTGATGTTGTTGAAACAGTCCAGAAGAGAAGAAGGGAAAAAACCAAAGTCCCAGGAAACAAAGTTCAGCTCTCCGTCTCACGCCGGAAAAAAAAAAAAAAACCCTCTGGCTGAAGAAAGCAAGCAGGGTGCTCCCTCCGTGCTACTCGCAGCCAGAGCAGCAGAGGAGTGTATCTCTGTGTCCTTGAGAAACTGCTTTGAAAAGTTTGTTTGTTTTTTTTTCTTTTCTCAAGCTCAGTTTAAAGGCACAGAAAAGGCACAAAATTACTTTTTGAGCATAGAGCTTGATAGGGGATACACATGATAGAGTCACCCCAAGGCAGAGAGACACTTGAAATTGGGAGAGGCTAGACATGGAACATATGTATTCATAACACTTGCAAATTCAGTGTGTTATGAGGCCACTTCAGCTAAAATTTTTCAGAACAAGTCTCCTGGATTTTTAAATTTGCTTTAGTTGTTCTGCTCTAGCTTTACGAGTTCAATACACTTACGCATCTCCTATCTGATCATTAGGTTTATTTTTTAAGTTGAGGACATTCTGTTTCTATCCATCAATGTGACTCTCCAGCATTTGATACTTTGGTTTTATTCTGCCCCACACTTTTCCTGACTACATCCTTTTCTACCATATGCATAACAGCAAAATATCACAGGAATTTTCTGCCAGTATTCAGTCAGTTTTTGAATGAACTCACTTTTCACATGCTCACCTACTTGCATGGCTTTCAGGGAATATCCTAAAGATTCATGTCATGAAGGAACTGGGGTATTACATGCAAAACCTATTACATGTAAAAGCTTTAGAAGAAAATTAATGTTAAATTTTTTAATGCAAGTCTTTGATCCAGAAGTATGTAAGTATTTATCCAGTCTGGGAATAAAGACCTCATGAAGCTTATCAGAAGAATTAGATAGTCAGCAGTCCAATAAGCCCCAGCTTAACTCCTTTCACGTGTGAATAACCCCAAATTCAAAAATCTATCAAACCACTATAGTACTTTTCTGGTTTGTAGCTATAGCAAATACTAAAACACCCACAGAAAACTACTTGGCCCAGTTTAAAGAGCTTGAAAGATCTGCAGTTATTGATTACAGAAATGTTTTTTTAACAGATTCAATAAAGCTGTGACTTCATGGTCACTGCTTTCTGTTAGCAAGAGGGGTTTGGARTAAAGTACTCATTTCCATGTGGTTTTTTAGATTTACCTGTGAAGAGGCCCAACAAGACAAAAGGCAGAACACAGAAATAGATTTCACTGTTGAAATAAATGGAGGAAAGAAGGCCATATCTACATGTCTCATTGACATCAATGTCCCATTGCCCATGTCATTGTCTCATTGAGGCAGCAATGTACAAAATGGAGAAAAACCATGTGCYAGGGTCTTAATCAAGGAAGAGTCAATGGCAGAAAAGGTGGAGAACACATGTTTCTTAGGCTTGGGTCGTTAGCAAAGCTTTATTTTGTATTGTGCAGCTTTACAAATGATGTTTGCTGTTTCTAATTGTGCAAGACATTGTCTTGCTAATAACTGCCAAAGATGATTTGCTTAAACCAGAAATGCCGGAGGCCTCAGCACTTAACATTATCCTAAAACACAATCCTGATTTCCTATAAATGCATAGCATACTCCTGGCTGTGGCTGTTCTCTATTGACATAGGTTCATTGAGTCATGAGCCCATGTGGAGGATGGCTGTTGGTCCCTTTAGCCTCATCAGCACTGCACAGAGCAGTGTCCTACACACTCTGTATTGAGAAGAAAGGCTCCAGATGCCCAGATAATACCCTGGTTGCACTCACCTTACACTCTGACTGACTCCAAATACAGGAAAGACAGGGGTTCATCAAGTAGATGGGCTATGGGAGAAGTTTCATAGTGCTCCCCAGAGGATCCAGTAAAAGCATGAGGAATTACTGAGAAGTATTGACCGACCTATCTTGTATGAATTTCCACTTATTTTTTCCCTCAGGAACTGACAGGTGCAGTAACGAAAAGTACACAATAAATGAGACAGACAGGCTGCTGAGGCTGTTGTTTTTTCTTGAGACCATAGTCCCTGTTCGTTGAGTTAATTCATTGGGAGGAAAAGGCCATTGTGACACTGTTCTGAAACCAGATCTCATAATCTGTTATAAAAAATGACTTTCCTAAGCCTTTGTGACAGTAGTAAGTATTCAATTCAATTTGCTTGATTCTGATGCACATATAATTTTATACTTTATTTGATTATTTATGGGGTTATATCATGAAACAATGTGTCATATTACTAGATTCTTATAAATAATGTAAAAGAAGGATTACACAGTGATAAAATCACAATGATTTTTCCTGCAACTTCATAAAGCTCATGCAATTGCCAGAAGATGAGAGAACATAAGGTATGCTATACCTGGTGGACTCTACTAGCATGTATTTATCTTCACAATACTCCTGTAAATTAATTCAATATTTATGTACATATTTTATAGACCAATAAAAGAGAAAATTAGATGAAGTGAACAATGAAGTCAATAGACAAGCCAGGGGCATTGGCTTCCCATGTTAAGCCTTTAACTTTCTTATGTAACTAGGCAAGTTCAGGTTAGTTACTGAATAATTAGTGAAAAGTTTTATTATTTTTAATTGAATTATGGTCTAATTAATGTAACCTAGAGTTTATTTGATATCAAGATAAAATTTCTAACATCACTGCTGAGTTTAAGATGACCAGTACCTGGGGGTTTAGTAGATTAAAATAATCCTCTTTTTCTTCACCTGACCTTCTTTTAMGTCCATAGAAACTGAGTTTCTCTAGGGACATGAGTCCCTTAGCTGGGAGGCAGACCACATTTGTTCTTCACACTAATTTTTGAGAGCTTATTTTATTAGTTACATTTTCTGCAAGATCTCTGTTAATTATCTCTTGAGGTAATGATTTGGCAAAGGTTAATGACTTGCCTCATATAGGAAAATTTGCAATTTAGTTCTGCTTTTAAATGAAGGTGTTGATTCCTGTGGGCAAAAGCCCTTTATGTCTCAACTAAACTTTAAATGGAATATTGTGAAGAATGAGAGTTCTGCACTGCATTTGGAGTGTTTGGAACCTTAACACAAGTTTTCTATGTTACACAATACTATATGCAGCTCTGGGCAGCACAGTCTTACGTGTCTACCATGATACTGCGAGGTAGTTATAAATACATCTTACTTTGATATGTGCCTTACATAAAAAAACCCCCAAAACTAGAGTAATTTAAAGAAAGAAGAATGTTAAAAAAAAAATCAAAAAATCCCCAAATGAACCAAAAGAAACCAAAAAACTATTTACTTTTCATGAGGTACTTGGCTCACAGAATTTCACTTGCTATTCATGGACATAATCACTTCTCAGTTCCTCCTATTATGTTATGGTTTCCAATATTTCGGGAGAAGTCCAAATTAAAGAAAACAAACCTTTATTATAAACAATGATAAAAGAAAGAGCACATCACCTTTGCTTGTAGTAAATCTTTGGTTTTCAACAAACCTTCATTTAGATCTGAGCTATTTAAGACTCTGTTTACTTCTTCAGCATGGTATCTGAGCACTAAATAGAGTATTGCATTCTTGGTTCCAGGAGGGTGATCAGAAAGTGCATATTTTACATGATGAAATTAGTCACCCAGCTTTCCTTTCCCTCATCTTCTACTGCAAATATACAGATTCTTCTCTGTCTTATTGATTTGTTGCCTGTATCATATCTTCTCTCCCTCTGACATCCTGAAGGAGAAAATAAAACAATCAGGTAAAAAAGCTAAGAAAATTCAGTATGTTCTTGTGCTTCATACACAATTCTTGGTGACCATTTTACATATATTATCCAACACCAAAGACAGCCAGGGGTCAAATTGGTATTTAAACAGACATTCTAAATGGAAATGAGCTGCAAGTTATTTAAACACGCTCCCTGCATGCAAATTTCTCTCTCCGTAACAAGAATAGAGAAGGAGCCTGAAAACAAAACCTATAAATACTGATTCTTCCGAATACTTGAATGCAAATCCTGTACATAGACACTTCATTATCTCTTGTCCATCTGTCTCACAATTAATAAAACAGGGGTGTATCCTTGCGATATGTGTGTCCACTGTGAGTTTCTGAAGTGATGGCACTTACACCTTTCCTCAAAACTGCTAATTCCTTAGCCCCATACACAGCAAGTTTTTACACTCTTCCTGTCTCATTTAGTTTTGCTTTGCTTAATTTAACTTTTTATTTGTAGTCTGTAAAGGAGTCCTTATCCCAACACATTTAGTGTTTATTATTGATGCTTATGTACTGTCTCTCGTCAATTTCAGTTGCCATATGGCTGACAACTCTATGACCAGTACCTGTTACTCTTTCCATCATGGCCATATGGGCCTTTCTGCCACTGGCAGGTTAACATTCAGGTCCTTCTGTTCTTAGTGTGCCGGCTGTCTGACACTTCTCTGACCTAAGGGATATTTTTTCTTGAAGATGGGGTCCTGAAATAGAAGTATCCCCTGAAAACATGCTCTGCATGTCTGAACACAATCTCCTGTCACTGTTATTGCCCCTTCTGTGCCTGCTTTCCAAAAATACTTTAATAGACAAACTTGCCAGCAGAGATGTTACAGGCATCCTCCTAGGAACAAGCACACGCCATGTGTTTGCTGTAGCCTATCAAATCTGAACAGCACAGCTGGAATTTCAAATAGCAAATCCTTACAGATAAGTAGTTGTGGATGAGCCATTATATTTAACTTGGAAATAAGTTTGAATAGCAAATTAATTCCACAAAATCATGATCTGCTTGTCAAGTCAGAAATGGGGAAAAAGGAGGACTTGTCAGCATATTCTTTGGAGTATTTTTGCCTGTGACTGATATATAATAAAGCAATTCCAAGAATCCTAACACCAATACTAGTTCATTCATCGTCCTTAAATCAGTCTCTCTGTATGTTTAGTTTTCATCTTTTCCTAGGTTCTCTTTGTTCTTTCATGTCTTTGTGTTAGGCAGTCCAGGGCTAAATACTATATCCTCAATGCAATCACTGAAACAGCAGAGAAAGAAGCTAATAACTCCTTGCTCTATAATGCAAAATTTCTGCATATGTGTCCTTTTCTTTCCTACATTCCTGTTTTTCATTTCAGCTGCAGACTCTATTCAGTGGCAGCAAATAAAGACAGAGCCTAATATGGGAGAATATATTCCAAATCATTAGGGGCTCATTTTCGGCTCTTCTGTGAAATTTATTGCAGCTCTCCACCTTCAGAAGGTAGTTTAGGATCTGTTTTCATTGAAGTCTCTCTCATTACTCAGTAGTATAATGAGAAGCTTTCTCAGCTAGTCAGAGATCAGGAAAAAGGTTTGAACAAACAGGCTAGGAATTTTCATTGTTCTTGAGTGTATCTGATTTTCTAAGCTGCTTTTGTTTAGGATATTTTCTAAAGGCACAAATGGAGAGAATGAGTACATTTAAATGCAAGTCCATCACTGTCACTAGCGAGCAGAGACCGAGGAATAAAGCGACATGGACGGTTTAGTACGAGAAGAAACCGACCCTTTATTAATTTACAAATTCGCTTATATACCTTAGCACGCTGGACTGACATAATGTTATTGGTTCACTGACCAGCCACCCCTCAGAGGGATTGGCTGAACCCAATAACACTTCAGATATTTTCTCCTTGGTATCATAACAATACCTTAGCTTACAAAATCTCCCAACTGTTTTCCCACAGCGTCCGTGAGAAAGCAAGGCTTTCACACAGACACAGTCAGAAAACTGAGAAATCTCTTTGCAGCCAGGCTTTTAGCATTCACACATCACCATCACAGGTTTTCTTTGATCAAGGTTTCCTAAATCATTTTTAGATAGAAATCAGAATTTGAGTTCAAGTGATACAAAATTGATTTCCTGAAGCAGGAGAAATGGAACTAAACATGTTGTGAGGCAGGAAATGGCTACTGTGCTACTCACTAACAGATAATCACGGATTTGTTGCATATAAGAGAAAAAATTAATCAAGCTGTAAAAATTTTAAATTATTGACTCAATCTAGAACTCCTGCTCCTATGAAAAACCTAGGTACAGAGTAGGGGATAAGACTGGAAGGAGAACAAGGTAAAAGGAACTGAGCTACCACCCAGATCTAGAAAAGGATTTTGAAGTATTCCTTTCAGTGTGTAGCATTTTTCGCAGGTGGAGACACTTGGAATGGTATGGAATTCAGGTTCTTTGTAAAAGGCATAGGAAAACCTGAAGATTTTCAAGTGGCTTTTGGTGAAAAGTTTTATTTTCCCTGTAACACTCTGGAATAAAATCAATTTTATAGCAAATTAGGGTCGCTTTGACACATCTAGACAAAGATCTCTTTCTATCTTATGAAGTATCTCACCATATTTTTTAACTTATCAGTCATAACACTRACAACTCCTAATTAAGCCCACTGAAAACACTGCCTTGAAATAAATCAATGACTACACATACAAACTTTGCTAATTATTGCTGAAGACTTTTCCCAAGATCTGTCAGAAAAAGCATCTCATGGAATCTTTCAACAGTTTAAGTGATTGTAGAACATCCATAAATTTTGTAAAATGCAGCTTTTCTCTACTGCTCTCTGTACCCAAATCCTTCAGACAGAGTGATTAAATCTGCATCCATCATGTGGTACAATTAATTAATACGGTATAGAGAACAGTGGTGCAGTGCTGATTAATTTGTATTTTAGGTGCATACATTTCTTATTTTCAGCTCACCTAAGAAATACATTAATCAGTCAGACAGGACTGATTTTAAATAAAGATATCGTAGTTACTTCTGTTCCTTCCCCATTTACTAAATTTAGTGCTGCCATCCTTATAGCATCTGCTATCCACTATTTTGTGTTTAATGCTTTAACTTTATGCTTAGTGTTTTAGTGTAAAATTTATTTTTTCAGATATCATTGTCCAGAATAAGATTAAGGCATCAAAATGAAATTTAAGATCCTACAATGAAGCTCAAGTGTGCAGTGCTGAAAACCCCATTCAACTGTCCTTTAATTTCACAAGTCTCTGAACTCCATAAGTATTCTGCTCCTCAGTTACTGAGGCATCTGATGTTGCTCTCTTTATGCATAGAAGGTGCATTGGTCATGAGCGAAAGGGACAGATTGAAAGGAAGGCTATTCAGGCTTCAGGAGGTAAGCATCACTTTAGGGTTTGACTTTGATGGCCATTCTCAGGCATGCTCCCAGAAACGCAACAGGAATTCTCAGAGATACAGTTTTCATATCAGATGAGAGAAGAACTGATTTCTGAATGGCTGCCCTGTTTGGTGTTTGATCATACTGAGCATCTGGAGCCCCAAATTTAATGTTTAGAGAGACAGGTACTTAAAATGAAGTTCTGTATTTCCAATGGGAGCCATACCTCTAAAAGAGGAAAAACTGGAATAACTTTAACACCACTGTCCCTTTTTTTGTTCTGTCAGAAGAATATTCAAATTTGGGTATTCAGAAAAGCAAAGATACGTACGTGAACTACTAGCCAATATCTCCTAGAATGAAAAGGTACAGGGTAAATATAGGAGTTTCATCTTCAAGTTTCATGAGACTTCCCTTTAGCTTTTGATTCCTAAATTTTTCAGCCACTCTGATTTTTTTTTCTCAGTTCTGCTCACATTTGTTGTTTCCAATTTTAGTTTAGATTTTAAAGTGTTTCATCAGTAATACCTCCAAATTCTGGGAAAAACTGTATGCTCCTGAAAGAGGCGAGAGGTAGCAAGCTCTTCTATGTAGCCACACAACTTCATTTTTACATAAGCTGTAAGTCTAGAACATTCTGAAAAATATCTATGATTTTCTCCTCTGTCCTCATCCCATATCAGTTCCTTTTAAGAGAAATCATCAGCTTGTGCCCCTGAGTGTTTGCTGTATTTCAAAGTGAAAAGTACAACAGGTAGTTTGACTGTGAGGATGAAGTGAGGGGAAGACAGTTGTAACGTGAAACAGCAACTTCAAAGCTTTTGTGATCAAAACATCACAGTGCTTTAGCTTTCTATAATTTTAGAAGTCTAAATAAAATACCAATTTGTTTTCACTGTTGCAAAAGGCTAAAATTAGCCAAATCCTGGATGATTTGGAACTTTGGTTTTGAGAAGCATCAAAAAGTCTGACTCTTTTAGAGACAGTATAATTGACAATAAGACTGTTTTAGAAGTTGCCAGAGGAGCATGGCTTAGGAACTGACACAGCTCTGCTTCCAGGTGTTAGTGACCAGGGTTAAAAAAAAAAATAGCAACATATGAAGTGAAAAAAAAAAAATTCAGTAGTCCAACAGGGTCTTCTCACTAAGAGTCTTTGATACAGTTTCCCTCTAGCTACTGTCTGTGGACTGAAGACATCAGGCTCTTTAATCCCACCAGGAGACAGAATCAGACACAAGCCTGTAGACTGCTCCACATAGAATATTTTGGGTTGGAAGGGACATTTTAGAGGACTTCTATACCAGGCTGTCCACAGCCTTATCCAACATGACCTAGAATGTTGCCAAGGATGGGGCATCTACCACTTCTCGGCAACCTGTGCCAGTTTTTCACCACCCTCATCAGAAAAAAGTAGTTCCTTCCTAGTCTAAATCTGCCCCTTTTTAGTTTAAACCATTACATCTTGTCCTACCTCAACAGGCCCTGTTAAAAAACTTGTCCCTGGCTTTCTTATAGGCTCCCTCTAGGTGCTGAAAGGCTTCAAAAAGATGTCTCTGAAGCCTTCTGTTCTCCAGGGTGAACAACCCCAACTCTCTCAGTCTTTTCTCATAGGAGAGGAAAGCCCTCTGCTAATTTTGTCTGCCTCTCCTCTGGACCTGCTCCAGCAGTTCCATGTCTTTCCTGGGCTGAGGATCTGAGAGCTGGATGCAGTGACATGGTCTTAATCTGGACCTCAGGGAGGCAACAAACTTCCCTAAGAGGAGACTCTGGCTGGAACATGGGACAAAGGAATAAGGAGGAAGTAATCTCATACTTTTTCAGGGCTACAAAGTACAGTAAGAGGTGAAAAAAGTCACTTAACTCTTGAGGCCCACAAGGCACAGACTTACCATAAGGCAACACCCAATGTCTGACACTGACCTAAAAATGGCAGTGTGCTGAAAGAAGCAAAGAGACTCCTATATATGCTTTCTCTCTCTCCCTGTGGGAAGGTACATATTATCAAGATGGATTTTTATAATGTTTCCTTGAGGTGGTTTGAAGTCTTCAGATGTCTGTCTTCTCCCCGTACCTGTAAGGATGGAGATATTCTTAGAACAGAAATTTATTGAGACTGAGAAAGTGGAAATTGCTTGTTCTGGTTCATTTGTTTCTAAAAATAGATATTAAAAAATTCAAATACCTCATCTGGGATTTTCAGATGAAAAGGTTTCCATGTTACTTCTTAAATGCTTATTCCACTTGTAAAAGTCAATTTTAATTATAGTAAAGTACCAAAAAATGATAACTTGCAATTACCAAACTGAAATATTTTGGAAGAGAAAATACTTTGTAATCAGCATTTTTCTGAGTTGAAATCGCTCTTCCTACTGACTTCTAATTTTATGTAAGAGGTAATTACTCTCATCAATGCAGAAAATGCATTWAGTCTAACTTACACATAAGTTCATTTTTCATCAGTGTTCTGCAGCCTGGCTACATCTTCCACCCAAAACTGTAAGCCAAGTGCAGCCTGGTGCAGCTTGTCTCTTGCACACAGTGAAGCCATGAGTAAGGTGCTTTCCTGACATGAGGCAACACAAGCAAGTGCCAATGAATATGTTCCTCAGTGAATGTGATGCATTGGTCATGTCTTTTCTAGTCAGGTTTATCCTCTTATTACTCTGATGTAATCCCTTTTCAAAAGTGCCTTTAGAAGTGTAAACAGTACCTCTTGCATACAGGTCTTTATCCATTCTTTCTCCATTAATACTGAACAATTCAGAGCTTGCAATGAGTTGACAATTAAGATTGAAAAATGGCCTGGCCTGCCCTGTARGTTCTTCCTCCTATTCTCCCATTCTCCTTAACCCCAGGACTGCAATCTCAAAACCCTGGTGTGTGCTGGACAGCTTTACAAAATATGAGAAAGAAAGCAGGGGCAGAAAAAGGGGAGATTTTGAAGACTTACTTACTCCCTTTCCTTTCCTCCCATACCTTTCTTGAATTTGGATTTGAATAACAGTCACAGAGCTTTAATCCAACAGTTCTCTCACTGATTTCCTATGATCTAATAATCAAAGAAGATATATATGTGCTGGAAGGAGTCAGCCACCTGACCTCCCCTTTGGTCATGGAATCTCAAATTTCCTTGTAATAAATTATCACTTTTAATAGTGAATGAGTTTGCAAACAGCCTTCAGAAATTAGTCCATATCAGCAGTCATTAACTGGTTTGTGTCCCCAGACACATCTTGCCAAGACCCGTCGCTGGCCAGGGGAGAGGCTTAGTGCTGGTCAGAGGAGAGGCTCAGTGCTTTTTCATGCTAGCATAATGGTGAAGAATAGCCTGAGGGAAGAGAAGTTAGAGCTAAAAACAGCCAGAAGCCTAATTCCTGTTGCTACAGCAAGTGTAATTATGAATACTTAAAATAGTTTCTGAATGGTTCCTGAAACTTAATGAAACATTGATTTGCTATCTAAGTCACAAGTTCTGATCTTCACCACTACTGCAGAGTGGCTGTCAGAAATTAATTGATGGCCAGTCTATCTCCTAATCGACAGGCATGAATGAAATGATGGAGTCATACTCATAAATACTCCAACCTTAGTAGAGGAGCTTGGAATTGGCAGGGCCATGTCTAAACGTGGAAGTGGTTTCCATCCCTAGAAAGCTAAAGAAAATAGTGGTAAAGTGGATTAGACTTTACACAAATTCTGCTCTATCCCCAACCTACTGATTCACTGAGGACTTAAATGCCAGGGAAATGACCAGACTCGACAAACTGAAATCTTACTCATTTCTATCAGCCATTCCCTGCAGGAGACTAAACTCCTGCTTCCAAAATTAGATTTTAAGAGCTTATTAGAGATTCAGCAAAACTGATAATTAGACTGAGTAGCTCCACTGCTGTCATTCATTTCCTACTAATCAGAGATGAGAGTATGATGAGGGATTTTTATGCTGTGCAACTCCGGATTTCGTATGACTGTGTTATAGTATTCGGCAAAATAAAGTGCCTTGCTGTTGCTCTGTCCTCTTTGGACTTGTCCCGCGATGCCCTTGTAACGAAAAAGACTTTGCAGGTTTTCTGGCTGTAAATTATTTCTGTGAATACTTGAGTATGTACCATCGTGTTCAGTCTACTCAGTTAATCAGTGCCAGCACATATATCTCATTAAACAGTTCAAACTCAGCCTCTCTGAATCTAAAAGCTTTGAAAGACTACAGGCTTTCAAACCTACACAGGTTTTACCCTGGACATCTAACATTGGTGAAGGGTGATCTTTCCAACACCTCCCTCACCGGGAATTTTTGCTGCTTGTTCTTAACTGAGTGTTTATTCCATATGGAAGGGCAGAGTTAAAGTGTTTTAACATGCAATTATACTGCTCTTTAGTCTTGCCAGTCAGGCTGCTTTCCAGATGCTGGCACAGCAGAAGTATAATTTTTTTCTCTCAGAATCACTGTGGATAATTTGATGCAACTTGGACGAGAGGGAATTTTCTACAACTTGACTCAAAGATTACATCCCTTGGAGGAGAGAATGAAGGAAGCAAGTTTAGCATATTGAGAATTGGGAACATTTGGGCACACATCAGATAAGCCTGACTCTCTTTTGTATGCTCAGCTTTGAAACCCCAGTTATGAAACACTGTGTATTTCTGTCAATACGGCTTGTAATTCTCAGTGACAAATGGGATAACATAGCTGCAGCAGTAACACTCAAGCTACAAAGCATCCTTTGCACTCCCCACAACTGCATATAACCCTTAGAGGAAAGTCGTTTCCTTTTAGACCTTTTCCAAACTCCAGTCTCTGCTCCAACAAAATATTTCACTCAAATAGGTCTTTCTGTGCTAGCAAAGCCCTCTTAAAATCAATAATGCTTTGGAACATTGCTTTGCTATCTTGCTGCAAAGGAGGACTCCATTGATTTTGGTGTAACATCTAATTGGGAAACAATGTACTATATATTCTTAAAATGAACTACTGGTACCTGACAGCACACAGACACTTTTGTGATGGCAGAATTCCAGTCAGCACAGAATTTAAAGTCTTAATTTGAGCTATACAGGAATCAAGCAGAATTTATAAAAGTTTTGTACATTTTTACATACATTAAAAAGATACATTAGTTTACACAATTGTATGATGACTATCTATTCTCTAGGACTAAAATGGACTATCTGGAGTTGGTAACAGTGTATTTTGAGAGACAATATCCTTAAACTATATTTTATCTAGATTTCTTTGATTCACCAAGATAGCTCACCATTTCTAATAAAACACTATTTCAGTTCTGAAGATTTTGTTTTGAAGTTTTTCTCTTTTAGCTGTATGGAACCTTACAACATATAGGGAACAAGCTGCAGAACGCCTATTCCCCGCTATATACCTACAAGTCTGTCATCCAGTATACATTTTTAAGTCTTTGTAAGTGTATTTTCTATCCTTACATGCTCTAAATCAAAAACACACCCATAAAAAACAAATAATTTTCTTAACATCTTTTTCATAACCATTGTCTGTAA
The DNA here is from genome assembly GCA_003713295.1 of Parotia lawesii. Taxonomy (NCBI): domain Eukaryota; kingdom Metazoa; phylum Chordata; class Aves; order Passeriformes; family Paradisaeidae; genus Parotia; species Parotia lawesii. The sequence goes on from RAHM01000062.1 coordinate 2,201,953, forward strand.
CTACCCTAATAGCATGTTGTGGGTTTGATTTTTTTTTCATAGACTAGATGGGGCTCAGAGGAGACCCTTTAAAAGAAGGAGGTCAGGTGTAATTGAAAGGTGCTAATGATTAGCAGGTGTGACCATTTAGCTTCTTTTAAAAACTAAAATAGGGCCTTTTTATAGGAAAAAAATACAAAAGTAGTATTAAGCAGTATGTTTTCAGCAAAGGTTGAGATCTGTGAGAGAGGTAAGGGAGGCCTGGGAAATGGATTGTAAATAAACAGTGTGTGCTTGGGAGGTGTATAGTTGCAGAAGTAATAACCTAAGAATCTAGGGGCTCTTTCAGTGTGGTGTTAAATTAGTTCAACAGAGTTGTAATGCTCTCAGAGTGGAATTAATAGGGTGGTGATTCAGGTATACTAGATTTAAACTGCAGAGCTTTTAAAAGCTCTATGTAATGTTTTAAAATATGGAATCAAAGACTCCAGCTCTGAAATTCAGCATGCTGCAGTATCACTGCAGGCTTGAGCAGAGCAAGGGAGCTTAAGCATGAAGTACCTTTGTTCTGTCACTGATTCTAGGTGTCACTGCATAAATGACACCTAGAACCTAAAAATATTGTGGACAGATGTCTGCTTTGGGTGCCTGGATTCTTTGCAGGATCTCAAAGAAATTTAGGTACCTCAGGGCATAGTGTGGGTGATGGAGCATCGTCCAGAGTGAGTAACTAGGAAACACTAAATATAAGGGTATATCTGAAAGGTGAGGGACGGCTATCTGGGTTTCAGCTTCATAATTCTTACCGTAATTCTTACTTTGCTACTCAATAACAAAACATAGTTTTAATTTCATGTGCTTGCTTTTCTTTGAACTGATCTAGTGGAGGGAATGTGGGGACAGAGGCTACTCCASGAGGCAGCAATGTGGGAAGACACAGCAGGTACTTCTGACAGTTGGTGAGAGGAGAAAAGAAGACACAATTTGCTGGGCCAGAGAGGGTGGGATGGTGACATTTTTGTAGCTTCACAGTTAGAGAGCTGATCTACTCTTGTGAAATACAGCCACTGAGTTAAATGTGGAAACTACTTTATTTTGCTATGTGGGTGTGCAGTGCCTTCAATTATCTGGCTGAACATGACTCTTAAAAATAATAAACGGTGACTGATAGTAGCCCTTCAGTCTTGAAAGTGGGCAAGATTGGAGATTGCTTTTAATTTCTTTTAGCCTGACTTTTGAATTTGTGTGTTTTAATGCCATTTCAGGAGTTAGCAGTGCCTGTAGAGTTAACAGAAAAAATAATTTTGGATAAGTTTTTTAGTTTTGGTGAAGAGATGGAAGTGTTTTGAGACTGTTTAAGTCTTTGCATTTACATCCTCTTTTAAACTACTATATATTATCAGAGCAGGCATACAAAACATGCTGGTAATGTTGCGTTCTCCAGTGCAAGGATCAGTCTTTCACAAGCCACTGGAAAAAAACCAAAGTTTTAGTAACACCACCCCATCCCCCACCTCCAGTAGTGTTATTAGACGTTGCCAGAGATCCAGGTAGAATATAAAGTGGGATTTTGTTTCTCTCATAATATAAATAAGTCAACAAGCCAGTGTTACCTCTACCGCTGTTTTTGCTATTAACCAGAAAGCAAATCTGAAAGGAAATTTAGCAGAGCAAATCTGAAAATGAGTGACTACTGAGAAACTCTTTTAGGTTTGAAAATAGTCACAAACCCTCTTGAATCAAGAGAAGAAACAAGGCTTAATGGGACTTGAAAACAGAAGCACGTGAGTGTTGCCCCTGGGTAGCTGCCTCCTTCAGTAACTTTTTCTCATCTTGACTTTGTCCATGCTGCTTGTTCAGATGTCAGGCTCTGCCGGTGGATTGGGCTCTGGGTGTGTCTAGCACAATGGAAATGGAGACCCAATCTAAACTGTGGGCTGTCTCTGTTACAATTAATAAATATCATGATCACTCAGAATCCATGTTATCTGATATAACTACCTTGTATGTCTTCCTTTTCCTGCATGGGGCAGCCATTTCTCTTCTGCTTTCCTACACCTCCCAGCATGTTGCCTGCATTCATATGTGTGGAATGTGTGTATAGAAGAATATTTTCCCCTCTGGAGGCTGCTCCTCTATTTATTCAAGAGGGGGAGGCATAAACTGAGCCATTAGTCAGAGAAATAGAGCCTGAGCACACAGCAGCAACCATTTTTTAATGAGTCTATTTGTACTGGGCCAGCGGGCAGCCCTGACATTGAGTCAAACCTGAGAGTGGATCTGGCAGCCAGCCAGCATTCTGCTGAGAAGAAGCTAAATTATGCATCTTATTTAGTACATTTATTAAAAGATCTTCTAACATTTCCAGGCAAAAGTCCCAAAACAAATGCTACTATCATTTAAGAGCCTTGCAGTTGTGAGCTACAGTTAATGCATTACAATTCCCTCATAATAGCTTTTTGGTGTTGGCTGAGCTTCATCTCTCAGTGGTGTTTCATAAATTGTTATGGTAGAGAGGTATTAAGGGGAAGGAATTCTCCCTGAGCTAGGGGTGTGGAGGAAGATAATTAGTGCTGGGGGTGCCCAGCTCTGTCCCGACTTGGAGCAACACCCAGCATTGCAGCCATGGCTGCTCTGCAGAAAGGCAGCTGCCGTTTGTGTCAAACAGCGCACAGACTTCTGCTAATGAATCTGACACACGCATGCTGATCGACCTCAGGCAAACACTGTGGGGTTGTGCATGCTCACTTTGAATCTCTGCTCTCAGATTTGAGTTGATAAAAAATACCTCCTGGAGAACAGCTTACTCCTCTGCAGGTGTTCTAGCACTGTTTTGTAAGCATGGAGATTCTGCCTAGGGAACAAGCTTTTTTCCAAGCCTAGTTCTAACCTGATTGGCTACAGTGTTTTAATTGGACATCAGGCAGCCGTACTGCAGAAATCTTTCTCTGACTGGAGCTACATCTACTAGAGTCCTGTTACACTGTGCTGAACCTTTTTTACAGCATAAAAACATCAGAGCTGAGGATCTCGGCTTATGACTACGATTTAGCAGTACATTGTTCTGACCAGCTCTCCCTGTTTCACTGTCCCCTGTAGCCATATTTTGCTTCTCAGCAACTGTGTTCCTCCCTTAGCAGGTCAGCAGTTCCCACAGATGCTACTGGCTGGCCTTTCGTCATAGGAACTGCTTTATGCATCTCTGACTGAGCAACATTCGGTGAATCTGGATCTTGACAGGGCCTGTGTGTAAGTCCTGATTTGAATTTTCAGCCCTTTTAAAAACCTTTTCTAACCAACTTGTATTTAATTTTTTTTATCCAAATGATCTCTCTAGAAGGGCACATTAATGTTCCCTCGAGATGGAACAAAGTCAGCAGATAGCAATTTAAAAATTGCCTCAGAACTGATCCAAATGTAGTGGAAAGCACTCCAGGAAAGCTCTCTTCCTCTGTGTAATTGTTAAAAAGTGGGATAAAAAGTATGGTATCGCCRTTTGCAGTGGCAAGAATATGCAGACAACAGCATATTACTGCTCATCAAGTCATCAGACTTCTTACATAAAGGCTGATACAGGTAACCTGGAGACAAATTGACCTTTTGCAATAGTGTACGTGGGACATACCAGCTTCATGTCTCAGATTCCTATTTCACTTCCTTCCTAATGTATAATGTTCAGGTTTGCTTATTTTTTTATATATTCAATGCTCTGTTCAGGTGGTAAGAGTTTAAAGCATAGGCATATAGAGAACAAGGGAAAGAATTAACATTTATCCTTAGCACTCCAGGTATTGTAGGCGGATCTGATTGGACTGCCAATTGTAGCAGCTGCAAGGTTGAGGATCATATATTATTTAAAGGTCAATTCCTTTAAAAGACGCAGGTTTTCAGTTGTCAGACTTAACGATGTGGCCTGAACTGTTTCCATGCTGAATATCAGCTTGATTCGAATACATTCATAAGTTCTTGAATATACAGTCCTGAATGGCTCTTTGTTTCTTGAGAATGACAGTAGGGAAAATGTATAGTTGTTTTAAATGCCATCCTGCTTTGAACACAGAAATTAATGTTTGGCTTTCTGAGAAAATCTTTGGAAACGTTTGCATATCTTCTGCAGATTCTGCATAGAAATTTGCAGCTAAATTCTTTCTGCAGTGAGAGTATACCTGTGAGAGATGATCAGAACTTCATCTATGACTGTAACTTTGAAATGCTGCAGTCAGCGTCATGTCTAGATGCAAACACTTGATGCAGACACTTGAAGCAACTTTAAAATGTTTATTCGCGGCAGCCTGGCAGTCAATAAGCAACTGGGAGGTGCGACAGTGAAAGCTGTCCATGCCGTTCATTTCCTTTGCTTAGATGCATGTCAGTACCAGAGACAAGATTCTAAACACTTTTTTGGTAGTAAGGTTTCTGCCTCATTTAGAACACAGCAGTTTATGCTAGGAGATTTCTTTGTTAAACTTTGAAGATACTGGGAGGTGGTGGGCAAAAGAGAGAGGAGACAGCAGGAAAAATAGTGCATGGTTTCTTGATTATGGCAGCTAAATTCTACCTGAGGAACTGGTTCTGTCTTTCTAGGTCATTCAAGCAAATTACTTTTATCCGATTAATGAAAATTTGGTTTATTTTACTTTCAGAATGCCTTGATTGAAGACTCTCAGTAATTTCACAGAAGAATTGTTAAATGAAAGGTTGCAGGGAAGGACTGTGGAAATTGTGCTAGGAGAATATTCATAACTGCATATTTGAATAGCACTGAATGCTGAATGAGGACTCTAGSAAATCAGAGGCAAGAGCCATGAAATGCCTTAGACACCTGAATGCCACTTACTGTCTGTGCTCACCTTCTAGTTAGTAACTTCATCAGCCACAGGACTATCCTAAACACAAGAATTTAGGGTACACTTTATATCTCAGTCTGTCTTCCTTGTGCTACTACTTTAAATGTTGCAGTTGTTTATTCATTTGCAGTGGGGCTATGTAGTTAATTAGGCATTTCATAATTTTGGGAACCCAAATGATTCACTCTGAATTATTCTGGACAGTACTCTCATTGCTTATTTTTGACAATTGTAAAAGTAAATGTCAGAATGTTTTTAACTGTTGCCTAATTTAGGTTCCCTGGAGGCTAAATATAACTTCTAATATTGTAAAAAAACCAAACAAGACATGTCTAAAGATCCCCTAAAACAAATTTACTGAGTGTATGTGCTAAGGACTGGTAAGTTTCAATGGGAATATTATTTTCTCTTTTCAAAGCTCCATGTTTGACTGGCTTGATTGTTCATAAAAGCAAGCAGGGAAGATGCTGATTTAAGCACTTGTATATTGGYCTTCTCTGGTGTACCACTTGCTGTGTGCGCCACCAGGGCTGTGAATATGATGTTACAGGATGAAAGTGTCCTTTCAGATGCAGGCAATTTTTTGTCATAATAGRTATTAAGGACTTTCAAGATTGTTAATTTATCAATAAAGCAAAAAAAAAAATAATATACTCTAGCAAGCATTACAATATATCAGTTATGAGTCCTAGGAGAATTGCTGTGTGTATATGTGCAGCTCTTTGTATTAATATAACTTACAGTTATATATTAATACTTACAGTTATTAACAGTATTAATATAACGTACCCAAAAACCTTAATGATGATTTAAGTTMGTTTCCACAGGAATCATCTAAGTTATTAGCACGTTATTTGAATTCTAGAAGTAGCTTTTTCAGAAGCCTTGTTTTACTTTTATCTGATTACATACTATGTAGACAGAAGTGGAGATCCAGACAAAGTGGTGAATAACACAAAGTCAGTTAAATACTGATTTCAGAAGTTACGTGTGATAGTATATAAATCACAGGATGCAGCTGTCCAGGTTCAGTGCTGACACTTAGGAGCACTTTTTATTGCTTCTTTTTGCTAAGGCCATTGTGGACTGCTGGTGCTTGCATTCCCAGCATGTTTTTCTCATATGTTATGTGAGTCAGAGAAACATTTCACATGCTAAAGATGGAATCCTTGTGACAGCATGATCGTCCGCCTCCTCCAAGTGCTGCAGCGTGGCTGTGCCATGCATTAAATAAATGACTAGATCCTTGTAATGCCAATGTAACTTTATGGGTGAGGATTATTTGTATTTATAGCATCCATAAAGCAATTTATAGTCCTTCTGCTGCCTGTTATTTTGTGCGTTTGAGCAGAAAGAGTGGACTGCAATGACTTGAAATGCAACTCCAGTGTGCTTTGAAGGTTGAAAGGCTTTCCAGGTCAAAGGCAGTGAATGTGAATAGCAGTAATAACTACTCTTTTTTTTGTTACCTTGTATTTAGAGCTTTGCCTTTGGGCTCTTCATCTCTTTGGGGAGAGAGATGTTAAGCATGCCTTGGAGCATGCATGTTTTGTAAATCTGCAAATCAGGAAATGGAGGTGCTGAGGTGACATGCTGTATCATCTACCAGACTGTGGTGCTGAAAGCAGAAGTTAAGTCCCTGAGTCTGTCTGAAGGTGCTACTTAAATAATTCTGTTTTAATCTTTTTAAATCTGGATGAACTAGAAGACTGCTACTCAAAACTAAATTTGAAGTTTAATGGATAGTCACACCGGGGAGTCTGAGGATGAAGGCACCACATGTTGAAAAAAGGGGCAGAATTGTTCTTGGTATTTGATCCTATCTCTATCAAAGGAGATGGTGCCTTAATCTCTGCACCGAGTGTTAAAATGCCTTCTGATTGTGGTGGTGTGCATAGGTCTTCACATAGATACAGGGAAAGAAAGATGGAAAGAAAGGCTGAAGGACTACTTTCCACTGGTGCAGCCTCACCTTGAGTCCTGTGTGCAGTTTTGGGCACCATAATATAAAAAAGACATTAAGCTATTAGAGAGTGTCCAAAGGAAGGCAATGAAATTGGCGAAGGGCCTTGAGGGGTAGCAGTATGAAGAGCAACTGAGTCTGTTCAGCCTGGAGAGGAGGAGACTGAGGGGGAAACCTCATTGCAGATACAACTTCCTCATGAGGAGAAGAGAGGAAGACACTGATCTCTTCTCTCTGGTGACCATTGACAGTATCTGAGGGAATGGGCTGAAGCTGAGTAGGGGAGGTTTAGGCTGCATATCAGGAAAAAGGTTCTTCACCCAGAGGGTGCCTGGGCACTGGAACAGGCTCCTCAGGGAAGTGGTCACAGCACCAAGGCTGACAGAGTTCAAGAAGCGATTGGACAATGCTCTCAGGCACATGGTGTGACTGTTGGGGTGTCCTGTACAGGGCCAGGAGTCGGACTCGATGATCCTGGCAGGTCCCTTCCACCTCAGTATATTCTGTGATTCTATGAAACTGGGGAATGGTAACTTACCACAAAATGATTGTGTGTTGGTTTAACAACAGCRTCTCCAGTTCTGCTTATTAATGTTAGCTAAAAATAAACTGTGCCTCTGTAAACATGCAGAGTATAGCATCTGACACCAAGAAGTTAAACACTTTTCTCATTTTGGCATCGTTGTCTCCAGAGGACACATTAATCAAAGGGGGTGGGAGGTATAAGACTATAGCATCATTCAAACTTAAAACAAAATGCCTTACRCCCATCTATTTTTTCTCCAGACAGCAGTACTAATCCATTCACAGAGCTATATTACTGAGTCACACTTCATTTTATTTTCTGAACTGTAAGAAATTTTGAGAAGACAATGTACACTGCAGTGATAATTCAAGAACTGAAAAACTACTACAAAAAATGAAATTGAAGCAAGTGTCCCTGGTAAAAAAAAAAAAACAGCCAAAAAAACCCCCAAACCCCCTCCTAAAGCCCTCCAAGAGAAAACAAGGATGTCTCTTGGTATACTATCTTTTGTTGGTCAGGGATATTTCATTATGGAAAACACTCTTAAGTATTCTCTGAGGAAGTATACATACTTTGAAATCCAGTGGGCTATTTAGCCATAACTTTTGTCTTCTGATGTGAGTAGAGAGCAAAATTTGTATCTGCTGCCTGCATCTGCTACAGCTAATTTTTCAATTTATATAAATAAATAACCTGCCAAAACTAATTACTTCTCTTCAAATTCTAAATACATTATTTCTCCTTTTCCTTCCCCCCCATCTGTCTTGCTATAATTATTTTTGCATCAGTTGTCATTTTAGGAGCTGGTTTGGTCTAAAAAGGGATGGTTGTGTATGTCTTGCTATTTTAATTTAACTAATTATGATTGCTGCTTTTTTTTCTTGTTATCTGGAGGCAGAAATGTAGTGGATGCTCATATAACGGTGCTCTTGATTTGCTGGATAAGGAGTTGTTCTGATCCAGCACTACCTAGTAAAAAAATGACAGCAGAAACACTCAGTCCACAGTTTGCAGAACTGGTGGGTTGATTTTCAGAAATGCTCACAAGAATTAGCCTCTCAAATCCCATTTCAGTCCATGGGGCTACAGTCTCTGGTGCATGAGTAGTCTGCAAAAAGGCTGACTCAGGCATGCAYTGTCTGGCAGTTGGTTAACAGTGCAAAATTTAAGTATCAGAGATATCAGTGAACTACATGCATCCCAGTGATGACATGATCTTACACTTTTCTTTATAKCTGTTCCTTCTTTGGGTTTCTTCAGGTTTAGGGTTGTGCTCCCGTATTACAGCATGGCTTATATAAGCATATATAATCTCAAGTACTGGACTCTGCACAGAACATTTGAGAAGAAAGTTCACCCAGCAGATCTGCTGCAAAGGTACTAGCMCTAGCCCAGCCCAAGGAAATCTAGTTTTGTCTTGCTTTTGCTTAAATAGACTTGAACATATCTTTCTTATTCTTAAGGCAAGCAACTGATGAACTAGCTGTGAGGGATTTTGTGGTGGTAGAAAGAACATATTCTCATTCATTTCAAGCCATTTCTCTCTAAATGAAGTAATTAAATGAGCAGAGAAGACCAATTTGAATTCAGCATGTGTACGCGATACTTCCAAGTCAAATGCAAAGGTAGCAGGCCCACAGCTGCTGTAATTGCAAGGATGCATTGTGTTTGCAATTCTACACTTGTCTGTAGAACAAATTGATATCAGTGCCATTTTACCTGCTTCCCTCCTGGAGAGGAGAGGGCCAGGCTTGCATATCTTAGTCCAGATACTGGTGACAGCAGTTTCTTACAGAGATCTTCTAAAATGAAGTGATGAGGACTATTCTGTTCTGGGTCACTGTTACAGGAGACRTTCAAGGAACCAGATGATATTTAAGGTCCTGTTCAACGCAACCTATTCGGTGATTCTCCCCAACTCCCACCTGTTTGCTTTCCTTCCACATTCTTACTCGCCTCACTTCTTACTCATCCTACCTTCTTTTCCTCAAGGATGTTCCTAGGCTGAGAGAAACGTTTCCTATGTTAGACTTGCTAGTCTTTGTTTTTTAACATAGCACTGGGATCTGTTTGATTTGGTAATGTTAGATGGACCTTTGTCTTGTGGTGTAATTGCCACACAATCTTTATATTCTTCTTGTCTCATTTCAAAAAGAGCTCTTCCAGTCTCATTCTGCTTCACCAAGGTCAGTGCCTGACCATTGCAACCTCAGGACACTCAGAGAGGTGAAATCTTATTCAACTACAAGTCAATTGAAGTTTTGGAGACAAGACTTCACCATAGCATTTTGACACTAAATAACATTCTTTCTGTTTACATGACTGAAAAGAAAACAAATTTCATTATGTGCTCTATAAACTGTTAGCTGTGTTTTTGGTACCGAAGAATATATTCTTTCATGCGTCCTGTGGGAACATTCTAACTGTAACATCTGGAATCCCCATTTGTCAATGCTTTCTGAGAAGATCCTCAAAATACATCTTTTTTGTAATCCAGTTTATCTTTGAAGAGTGTTCATTAATCCATTTATATTTAAAGGCACTTTCATAAATATGTTTGCTAAGGCACCTTGTAGCTTGCATAATTTGTTTCAAAGAAAGATTTGTGTTACTTCTTTTCATACAAACATACATAATTTATCTTTCACATATATATTGTAAACAAACACATTAATAATTTTATCTCATGCTCTGGTATTTCCCACATGAATAGAASTGATTTGCTATAGCCTAAGTTAGCCACAAAGTTAAAATCTTATAAATTAATTTTTTTTTTCCCTTAGGGTACATACAGTCACTTAGACTATTATTTTCAACTTTTTATAATCTAGTTTGGCTTTTTTCCAGTAGAAAGAGTCTTTAATTTTTAAATATTACTCCATTTGATCAGCTGAAGAAGAAGTTCCACTTTTCCTTAGGATTTCCTATTTTTTTAGTACCTTTTGTTGTTGACATTAAATTGGGGCCTATGATAAGGCAGGGATACTGACCATAATTATATGGCACAAGATACTGTACACAGGGCACCTTCAAGTCTTCAATTATCAACCTACTGCTGCAACATTTTGGTTGATAGGACAGCATTGAGAAAACAGATACCCATCTCAATGAATTATTTTAAAATAGGTATTTTTCATGTATTCTTAAAAAAAATCAATATTGTGCTAACTTTTGGAGAAACTTGCAGTTTAATCTTTTCATTGTGGACTTCATCATGGACAGATTCACAACAGCAAGGAGAGTTTTGAGAACCTTGTGACTGAACTTATCTCCGTTTCCTTGGCAGCTCGTATGGGTATGCAGTGTATGCAGTGAACATTAAAAGTGGCCCTCAGTACGAGCTTAAGTGGATTCGAGACTGTGCCAGGAACCCTGCCCCACAAATAGCTTGTTCCAGCAATGCAATAAACAGTTCTGTAGCAAGTCCTTCAGATAGACTGCTTCTCCAGGTTGGACACTCAGGTTTGTCCTTGCTGATTTTGTTGTCTGTATCAGTTCACTACTGCCTTAGCATGGTAGAAGGACTTCCTTTTCTGTGTTTTGGGACCTAGAAGACCGTGAATAGAGAAGTAGTCACAAGAATCAGTTCATAACAGCCTAACAACTTCCTTAGTATGATTGTGGCAGCAGTGGAAGTGAATTGACAAAAAGGAAAAAATCTGAAGGATATTGGAAGCTGGGAATACAGTCTGCAATGCCTGGCATGACCAAAATACAGAGAGACCAGTGATGAGAGGGAACTGTCGGTTGACTCTGTCCTAGAAGAAACTCTACTTCTTAGAGCATGTGTTTTTAACATAGTTACAGTATATCAAATTCTTCTTTATCACTCAGCCATCATTGAGGCAGGAATTAAGAATGAAGTTTAGAATTTGGCCCTTGATTGATATGACGGCTTGGCTAGGATTTGAATTACCATATCTCTTTGCCAGTCCCAAATGGACCCAAAATATGTTCCAAGGAAAAATGATCCTACTGTTACCTCATTCTGAAGCCCAGTTCTGCTTTTTTTCCCTAGCCATTCAAAAAATATGCATATGCTTGCTTCAAGGTCTACTCCATAATTTCCTGAAGTGTGAATTTCAGAATCCATTTACTTCCACTGTGCTTATCCTTGTATCCCTTCTGCATGCGATGGGAGTCTGGTGTCTGAGCATTTCTGAAATAAACAGAAATTTATAGTACTTGCGTCTTTACACAGATATGGAAGATTTTGCAGAATCAGGTCCTGTGATACTTGTTTATGTACTCCTTGTGCTCTCATACTGCATTCCAACTAGATGGATAGATAACATCCTTATTTGGATCCTGGAGGTAGTCTCAGTGTCCCACAGGAAGAGTCTGCAGACACATGATCACCATAAAGCTGGAGGCTGCACATCCAGGAAGGATACAAATCTCATAAGATGATCTTTCCCTGTCTATAAAAAAATCCTTAATTAATGCATGATGCGTAATTCCAAAGGGCTTGTCACACTTCCCAAGGCCAGACATATGCAACCCTAATAACCCTCATAGCAGGCCTCAGATATTCTCACAATGTTTCACGATAGGCATCTGATGTATCTGAAACCTGACAGCTGTCAGGATCTCATTGCTAGAACCAGAACAGATCATTGATGACTGTGGGTTTACTATTGGACCCGTCAGGCTCATATTATTTATTCTACCTTCTTTATTGTGCCAGTCAACAACAAAAAGAACATAAACAAAACCTGAGTGACTGAATCCAAGGGAAAAAACATATTAGGGGACAGTTATCCACTATTTTATCAATATATATTGCATTGTCTCACTTTTGCTTGTCCTTGGAAGAAAGGGTGCGTGCTGTCTTCACTGTCTTTTTTTCAGATCTAGGATGCAATGACAACACTTAGTCTAATTTTTATCAGCTCACCAGGCAAGAACATAATGTCTGTTACTTCTGACTCAGCAATGAGGGCCATAGGCCAAGGAATTGTTTTTTCTCCTGAATAAACTTTTTTTTTTATGTGACAGCCTGGGAAAGAGAAATGTGATGGCCATCTTGAGGTATGTCTGTGTTATACTGACCTCAGTGGATACTTCCTCTGGCAAAGACCAATTCATCAACATGTTCCAGTCTTTGAGATTTCGTATTAAAGTAATAGAAATTAAAAAATCAGTAATGTGATGCTTATTAATACTTGTGATGTTTGTTAGTGTCAAAACTTAAATATTTATTAAATTTTCAGTTGAAAAATTAAAAATACTGCTAATTTTTACAACAAATTGAGAGAACCTTTGAAGCAATTAATCAGATTATATACCCACAGCCAAATTCATGGTGTTTAAGAGAAAAAAGCAGAGAGAGGTCTGTGGTGGTGTCCCCAGGACACATGCTGATTGGTTATGCTGACGGCATGCTACACAACTGGTATACTTTTCATCTATGAGGCCAGAGGTGGATCTTCTTCCTACCAGTGTGTATCAGGCTGTGTGAGCTTTGAATGTCCCCACCGTGCTTCATGCCAGATAACCAGTACGATCCCAAATGCTGTGGCTGTTGCCAGTAACTGCTGCTCCATGTCCCTGCAGTCCTGAAGGGTCTGAGAGGGCGCTCAGCAGCCTGGCTTCAAGGGTGAGTAACTGTGAGGGACAGACTGGATGTTGTGATAATCAGTTCTGAATTTTTGTGTAACTAGGTGCATGATGCCACTGTCCAAGGATCCATAGTGTCCCCTGGTCTGAAAATATGTCTGTGTGCCCACTCTCCTTCCTGTTTCTTAAAGTCAAAAGCAGGAGTCACTAGAGTTCATTACAGTTGCCTTCTGCTCTGGAATGTACCGTTGACCTGATGACAAAAATAGTAAGAGGGCAGCATTGGAAAATGGCCTTCGTTAGTGATGTCTTCCTCCTTGGGCTAGATATAGTCAGAGAGAAAGAAGAGGCACATCTTAAATTAAAGACCCAGAATATCTCAGCTGAATCATGGGTAATTGTGGCAGGACATGTCTACCTCCTCTCTACCCCAGGTGGTTGGTGCATATGCAAGAGATAACCCAGGCAGGTCACAGGCCCAGCATGGGGCCATCTCTGGCGCCGAAAGGGCTCAGGCCCCCAGCTAAGAATCAACATCTTATTCTGGAAAGCAAATGTGGGAAGAGATGAAAGAAAAATAGACATTCTTGACCAAAAGACAAGGTTCTTATGTCTATAAAAGCCCACACAATTATCACAGAGGCCAAAGTCTCCTATGTACACCCTGAGAAGGTGCGAGGGACTTCTCCTTGGAGTCTGGACGCAGGTTCCATGGTTACTTTCCTGGGAATCGAGGGAAAGGATTTTGATGTGTACTCCATTGGCAATTGAATGGTAAGAAACATTGGATCCTAAGTTATACTATTTCTTGGCTAGCTGTAAATTTAATGGTACCTTTAACCCTGCATGTGTAATACTAGTGTCCCCTTTTATCTTAGCCCTGTGTAGTAATAGTCTGTTTTAAGTCTTATGTCTGTTAGTTTTGTGTCTGTTAATAAATAAGTCATTCTATAATAGACTGAATCAGCCATTATTAAAGAATTTGCGAACAAGAGTGGATTTTGGGGTGCTGGCCACCTCAATAAAGCTACTGCTTGCTGCCAGAGGCCTGGGCAAAAGGCAGCGACTTATTTAAACCCCCACATCCATTCATAAGAGTTATGATTGTCAATTTGCCATGAGAAAGACAACTGTGCTGAACAGCACTGGACCAGTATTTGCAATCCTCTGTCCAAACATGTTCTTGGGATCACCTCATTTATGTTAAAAGGTTCACTGGTCCTGCACTACTTTCTTTTAGATGTCCATGAAGATTATCTTTCATTTCCTTTTGGCTGTTTTTGATTCATAAGGTTTCCCTCTTGCCCCCAATGCTTTGAGAGAAAGAAGTGTCAGGACCCTGAGTGCATCACTAGGTCTTCATTGCCCTGGTCAGCCTCCCCAGGGACAACTCCCTCCCCTACCCAGACATGCCTGCTGGTCCTTGTACCAGGGACTCAGGCCCTGGCACCTAGTCCTTGTTGGACCTATGCTGTAGGTGTGCCTATCTTTGATCACGTTCTCTGCTGTTCCCAAATTGTTGTTCTAATTTTCTGGATTGATCTTGGCTTTGACTCACTATCTTGTCTGTGTCTGATGGTTGTTGGACTCCTGATGCTGGAGTTGGACCCTGCTGCACTTACCACCCCTGCTCTGTTTACCCTGTTTGGGACTGGGGGACTGTGCCCTGCTGGTCATGCTACTGCACTGTGTGAGGTGTGGCCACCTTCAGAGCACAGCAATGCTGCTTTTTTGGAGATGATCTGCTCGCTCTTTGCAGCTTCTGAGTTTATGGAATGCAGAGTGTATTAAGATGTGGTTATGCATGTGTACAGAGGCTGAGACCCTCCCCAGAACTGCTGTAGTGCCATGTGAAAAGGATGATGTTTCATCTGCACCAGTTAATCTGAAATTTGGCCTGTGATAGCTCACAAGCTGTGCTCCAAGTCACTGTAACAACACAGGTGATTCCTGTATTCCTGATTTGTTCCTTGCCACAATTCTTATTTGTCAGTCTGGAATTAGTCAGATAGTGCAAAAGTCTGTTCTTCTTGCTGATAATCAGCTGTTTGTATTTAAGATGACTTTTTACCACGTAGTCCCTCGTATACAGTTCCCTGTATTATTTGCTCAACAGTCCTCTTATAGATGAGGGATTTTCCTTCAGACTTTAGAGTATTGTATAGATAAAGTCCAGTAATTACTGTGAGGGTTGCTTGGATGTAACTGTATGCAATGTGATTTTTGGTTTTTCTTTTACATTTTGTCCTCCTTTCTGTGAGGAAACGCCTGCTATTTTTCAACTTGGCTTTCATTGCTTCATATTGAAGTCATGGTAACTCAAGTAATGAGAAGCAGCCATGAAAAGATAAGAAAGATAAAACCTGAATTCTGACAGATCTATTTTTAAAAATTATTTTTCAAATAGTATGTTGTATCTGTTTTTCAATTGCTGATTCACACCAAGCCCTGCATCACCACCTGTGCATCCTGTTGCTTCTCATTGTGTTGTACTCAACCATTCCCTTTGCTGTCTTCTTTCAATGTGTGCTGGTATTTGTAGTGATAATCAGTTCATGCAGTGAAATTAAGAATGATTCTGCTAGCCCCAAAGGAGCAGTCAGCTCTTCAAATTTGAGTTTAAGGAATTTCAGACAAATGTGTCATTTTGCCTCAGAGACACTTGAGAGAGCTTTCAAGGCCATTCTTGAAAAGTGTGAAAACAAAAGCAAATGTGAATGTCATAAGAGAGAGAGCTTTGCCTAAGAAAAATATATTCTTCCTGATATTATGCTGGCTTTTGGGCTCCTAATAGTTAATCAACTTGAAGTGTACTCATTCAAGCTCATAGCCTTTCTAAAAGGGAGAAAAACTCATCAAACTACCCTTTTGGTGCAAAAATAGAGACTTCAGCTGTCCCAGGGTCAAATATTTAGTTTAACATACTGAGACCTATAAAGCAGAATCTTGCATGCATTTTTCATTTGATGGGAGCTTTGCCAGAGATTCAGGAACATGAAGTTTGTCCCTTGGTTTATCTTTAATACGTGTTAGTTTAGGATGTGTGAAAAAGACTGATGATTTCACAAACCCTGAAGTAGAAGGTTAAATGTCATATACTAACGCGTGTTTTTTCACTTAATAAATCTATTGAAGTTTCTTAATGTTTCCTTGAAACCTGATTGTAAGGAGCAGTTTTCTTACCTTCCTTACTGTTATACTGGGTTAGGTGAGCTCTTCTGTGTGTGGTTTATCCACACCTTCAATTGCTAAACAGAACTCAATGGTGATATTTTCAGGTGATGTGTTCTATTAGAAATGGGATCACAAAATTCCTTTTCTCTCATGTGGCCTGCCATAATTCACCCAGAGTCACAAAGGTGAAAAGACAAAGTAGTCTGTAAAATTACCTTATTGAGGTAGTTTGTAAGGACTGAAATGTAGTCTCAGTAAATTTGTCACAGAGAGTTTCTTTTCCATTTCCAGCTTTGGTAGAACAGTCAGGTTTATTAAAACTAGCACTTCTGTGTTTTTGCTAAGATTCCTCACATGCTGCATTTTTTTGCTTTCTGCTATATCACATATCTGCCATATGTGAAACATATTGTGCCCCAGTGAGCCCACTGGTTTGGAAATGGGATATGAAATTCTTCAGACCCTGACTCTCTATGTCTGTGAATCCACTTTTGTAACCAAATGTTGCTGCATGRCAGCCTTTCAGTGACCTGTATGAAAGAGGTGGCTTAAGTCAGAACCACAACTTGTTGGCTGGTAACAGTATTGCATCAACCATTAAAATGCCATTTAGCAGAAAGCCCAGCTGAGAACTTAATGCCAAACAGAAAGGTCAACTTCTGCTTCACTCCTTATACTCTTCATAAGCAAAATGCCAATTGCAATGAAAGGTCACAGAGCCATTCCCAACCTTGTGTTTCTTTGAGGTGAGAGTGGCTGCTAATGAAGCATATTTCATTGGTTCTACATCACTCAGAAAATGGTTATAAAGCAGTTTGGATTTGCATGGATGTGCTGTCAAATCTAGATCTGTAAACAGGTTTTAACAGCTTCTGAAGCCTTCAACTACTTAAGTCTGTGACAAGATGCATTACATCTGTACTGATGGTTTAGGGGTGCTTTAAGGAGAGCAATACAGTTTGTTGTTGGATCAAGGCTGGCATGACCAGTATGTTCTAGTGAGAGGAAGTTTTGTGTTACTGATGCTTGGAAACAAAACAAAGGAGGTTGCCTTTTTTGAAGGGTCATTTTTTTTCAGAGAAGTGAAGGATRAGTGTGTCATTATATGAGTAACAGGAGTATGTGAGAGCTTCACAAATTTGTTCGATACTGTAGAGGTGAATTTCTTATCTCCATGGTAAAGGATTATTCCCAATGAGTGATAATGTTCACTGCAAAGTGCTGTTGTCCTTCACACTTGTTTATATGGCAGATTTTGTTAACTTTCTTGTTTAGCATAGTAACCTTTCTTTAGCAAGCCTTAAATACTGCTAAGAGTTGTCAAAGGAGATTGATAAATAATACTGAATTTCTAGTAGAAGTATGTAAAAATGAAATTGGAAGCTCATTAGAAGATTTTGAAGAATTTGTGTTCAGTTTTTAAATGAAAAATCAGACCTTAAAGATTAGTCATATTTCAGAGTAATAGCTAATGGGCAAATGCAAGGAGACTTGTGGAGAAGTTATTGCTTGTTGAGACATTTCTAGTCTCATACAGCATATTTAAGGAGTGGAAAATTCATGTTTGTGACTAAACCTTCATTTGTTCTTCTCTAGCCTAAATCAAGAATTTTACTAAATTCTTCTCTTCATAAGCATTGGGCTTGCTGCCAAGTCCAATAACAAATAAATGCACAACTAGCTTGCCCTGGCCTGAGTGCAAACAATTCTGTGTTGGATTCAGGAATACACAGACTTCCTAAAAAGAAAAGGGATATAATATATTTTTTTGTGTGYTCGTTCATTAGGAGAAGAAAGGCACTGCTATTGCATATATATGACAGCAACCCCAGGCTACCTGAAGAAGGGACWTGTTAACTTCACTGCTTAATTTGGAAGAAGGTTAGGAAGGGATTCCGCAAGAATCATCTACCCTGTTTAGTATTACAGGCTGCAGTATCATGTGAGTACCTTGCTAGGCACGTAATTGCTGCTGCATTTTCATTGTTTCCCTCACAAGAATGGCCTTGAACATGGGAAGGAGGAAATGGATGACTGCTTGCTCTTTTTTTTTTTGAATAGGGGTAAAATGTTTTCTAATGGGCAAAATACATACAGGAACACATTGCTAACCAGCTCTAGCCTCACAAGCTACTGCTAGCTCAGTTTTCTGAGGTTTTCAAATGCTAACTTCAGTTGTACTGTTTTCGATTACACACTATACATGTGCAAATAGAATATGCAGTGGATAAAAACATATACTTCTAATATGAATTGCATTCACTGACTAGAAAATGCCATTGAATCAGTGACAGTAGAGGGGAAAATGAACAGAAGAAGCTTGGCAAAGCAAATGCTACATCTGCAGCACCACAGCTCTGGTACAGCCTTTCTGTCTTGCTTATCAATGAATGGCATGCATCTTACTCTTTGTACATTGATGCTAAAAATACACTTTGTCTCTCTTATTCTTAAATGCTGTCATCATTCACTGGAGCTCACAGGTGAGAACTGTTTCTTAGGAAGCCAATTTTGTATGCTGAGTAGTTCAAATACTCTGGACTTTTCTGCTAAGCTTCATTCCTTTAAGGTAAACTCTGCTTCGCTGGAGTCAGAGGAAGCTTGCAGGGTGGATTTTAAGGAGGGGAATGAACAAGTGGAGGCAGTGTAGTAAGACAGCTTTCCTACTGTGGACCTCAGATAACCAGGCTTGGAACAAGATGTGCCCTATTTTCTATGCCTTGTTTTTGATGTCCTGTTTTCTCTCTTCACATGCCACTTACAAGTGCAGCATTTCTTCCTTAAAAACTGGTGTAGCTACAGTTTGCACTGATCCTCTGCCTGCAATATTAAACTGCCTGGGCACTTTATTTTTGTGTAGACTGGTTTGATTACTGAAATTCCATTATTGTCAAAATGTCTCAGCATGACGTGAACCTCTGTTAGCCCCTTGTCTCCTAGTGTATGTAACAACCTTTATTAGTGTTGTAATGTCTTTGGTTCCTGTCTCAAATGTAATGGAATTGCCTGACAGATGCTTGATAGGGCTGCAGAATGTCTTGGTATGTTCTCTAGGTGCTGCTGTCTTTATTAAATTGAAAGTCCTTTCTGGTTGTTCAGAAACGATCAGTTCTCTTTTGTATTATTTTTCCCCCTGCTGCTTGCAAGCAGCTGCCTTTTGTTTCTGACAAATCTCTTTTCCCCTTTCTTCATTTATAAAGTAATCTTTCCATTCTTCTTTATTTCATGCTATCCTTCTTTTCTGCCTTCCTGTCCTGCAGTGTGTGCTAAATGTATATACTTCAAAATCCTCAGTACTCCATGGAAAGGTCTGAGCAGCTTCATCTTTTGTTTCTAGTCCTTAGTTTTTGTTTTGATTTCACTTGTTTTTAAAATCTAGTTAATGAAAATCCATCTGCCAAAGTTTTTAGTACCTTTTAAAATTATTTATGTTTGGAACATCATTTAGAGTATTTACTAGGACTGGATTTCTCTTCTATATTTTTTTTTCCTTTCACAGTTTCAGAAGCAGTGACAACTGCTGCCCATAGGTKTGTGGACTACCTTTGTTTCTTACAAAATTTTTGTTCTGAGGGCCTATACCACAGTTTCTCTGTCAGCAATCCAGATAATTAATAATACTGATAATGACCAAATGCATAGAGCTTGGTGGAGTTATTGCTTGTTATGAGCTCCTCTTTTGCAATTTCTGTCTTTGTCTACATGTTGCTGAAAAATGTCATCAGTGTAAGGTTATAGTTCCCAAGTAGTATATCCTTCTAAAATGCCAGATTCAGCAAGAACTACACCTATGAAAATTAGGAAGCAAACTAAAGTCGAGATATTTCAGACACAAACTCCTGATAACCAGGAGATATAGTGAAAATATTCTAAGTGAATCTTATCTCTCTTGCTGGAGGTAGCAATAGTTACTTGGAGTACCTAGGTAATGTCTCATTTGTCTGTATCAGGGTACCTCTGGTAAGCGAAGATGTAATGAATGATGCAGATTTTAGCTGGAGAAGGCAGTCAGAGCCATGGCTGTGACACATGGTGGTGTGTGTGTCCTGTATGTCTTGATCATGGACACACATCCACATTATCAATGCTGTCTTCCGGATTACCAGTAGCATTTTTACTGTGCTCTGTCTCTGAGTGGGAAATCACACCTTGTCCTGCAGTCAGGGCCTAGGAACTTAACAACTGCGATTTGGAGGGTCATTGTAGGCTTCTATAATTTGTGCTGTATTTTGCCTCATTATATGGTTGGTATCCTCATGTGTTTTCAAAGACTTTGCACAAATTGCTACATTTTCAGACAAATCAGTCCCTTTTCCATTGATTGAAAAAACTAGCAGGACTCCATTTCAAGAAAACATGATATTTGCCCAACTGAAGGAATAAAAGTSAAGGAAAACAATTGAACGTGCTTGGGAAAACACAATGCTTGCAGGCTGTTCTCAGATAAGAGGTCAACGCTCTGCATGCACACAACAGGCATTCAGGAGCAGCAGAACATTTCCTCTTCCCTTAAACCTGCTTAATCCTTCTGGCTAAGGGATTAAGTACAAACCAATGCAGAGGTATAAACTGTGCCTCTGACAGTGGTCTCACCACTGCTTCCTGCAAGGGCCAGGGCATTCACAGGGATGGGCTATTGTGGAAGTCTAGCAGGGCTCTTTTATCATGGCACACCACACTCATGGCTCTTTTTGATGCTGGGACTAAGCTTGGCATTCAAAGAGGGTAGGGAGTGGGCAGGTATTTCCTTACACAGGTAGTTGCTATGTGGCTTTGGGACAACTGCTTTCAGAAACATGAAAGCCCTTGCCATAACTCTGCCTTCTGACATATAGCACTTCTCTGCATTTCTGAGCACAACACTATTATTTTACAAGGTACCCCAATCATCCCTCTTTGTCCGCCCTAGCCCAGACTAAAYGTGAACAGAAAGTCAGTGCTGCTTTTCCATCCAGCTTGTTTGATATTGGGAGCTTTTAAAGGTACTGCGGAGGCAGATTGGGTGGGCTAAAGTAGCACCCTAAGCTGCGTCCTTGCAAGTGGTTTTTTGGGGKCACAAAGATGGGAAGTACTGGTGGCCCGCTCTTAGTGATGATGTCATGGGATCAGATGTGACAGCAGAGAACAGTAAATCCAGTGGAGGTGCAGCTTCAGCACAGAGTTCCCAACAAATGGGCACACATTTTGCCACCTTCAAGTGTGTTGCATCTCTGTCTTTCTGCCTTCTCTTTTTATTTTGTCCAAATGTGAGTGAGCGCTGAACACCATTTATCTCAGCAATAAACAGGACTGTAACTGTAACTTCTAAGGAAATCTTCCCARTCTTCAAGCAAATTTTGTGAGTAATTGTATTTCCTTTGTTTGTCAAATTGCAACATTTTTGATTTTCTGCTGGGAGAAAGGACTAGGTGACAACATGCTGAGAAAATTAAAAAAAAAAAAAAGTCAGAAGGGGAGTAAAATAAAGATAAAGATTCAGAGAGGGATATGGCAGCAAAATATAGATCAGGTAAGAGCTAGGCAAAGTTGTCAAATGTGTCTTCATCTTCAAGAAGAGCTGATAGATCAGTTGGAATAGTCAGTGGAGTGCTGGCAGTTGGTGCCAGATGGAAGCACTGAACTAGGTCCTTTGTAAAATGCACCAGATTGTCACAGGATCTTTTAAGGGTTCAAGAGTGTTTCAGTGGTAGATGGGTGCTAGGTAACCCTGAGGGAAAACTTGCAGTAGTTTGGCCTATAGGTTGATTCACAGCTCTGTGTGCCCAATTAAATGATGAAGCACATGTGGAGCACAGCTGTTCATTTGATTTCCTTTGACAGGAATTTAGCATGCAAGCACCAAAACCACTCAGAAACTGAGATCAATGACAGGCAAATGGTCACAGATGGCAGGAAGGTGGCAGAGCTGAATCAAAGCTATGCCTGAGCTGAAGCTAAAGCACTAATATAGGTGCATCTTAAGAAAGCATGCAGATTTTGGAGTTCTTTGAAGAACAGATTTTTTAATAGAAAAAGTCTTCACAATTTACCCATGACAGGTGCTCCAGTATCCCCTTTCTAGCCACTAAAGATGATCACTGCTTTTTACTGTCTAATGCTGAAAAATTTCAGATTACTGCCTTTCTGTTCTCTCATGCTTTTTTGTGGTATTCATTATACCTCATTTTTACAGCACTCCAGACTGCAAACCCTAGTCTGAGAAGTCTTTGTCCTGACCAAATGCAGGGGAGGGGAAGCACAAAATTTGATGTCTGATCCGCAGCATGAGAGCACCAATTTCTCAGTCCTGCTGGTTTGTGGCATATTCAGCTGAATTGATACAGGCTCCCTCTGATTTATCACCAAAGTAGCAACGAAAATCCAGCTGACAACACATACTTTGAATTTCTCTCAGGGTGTTACAAGGCTACTTCTGCAGTAGTTACTTTCATACCAAATTAAAGTGACTTTGTGAAGGCATAGGTTTAACAAGTGAAGCTTTTTGAATGGTTTGTCACTTATGTGTGCTTGAAATCACTCTAGTTCATTTCTGCTCTGGGAAGAGAYGGCCAAGTGTCCAGACCTGTTACAGCTCCCATGAGACTTTCTTGTGCTTCTGGCCCGTTCCTCAGCTTCAGTGAGATGCTGAACAATGTGCACAGCTTCTTTGTCTCTGGAAACACATAGACTTTTAGCAGCAGATGGGCAAAGCTGTTCTGCTATGGCTGTGGAACTTTCATATGACAGCTGGGATCATCTTTCACAGCTAAGGAATGATGGAATGACATAATGTGGTCCTTCTATCAAGTAATAACACCCACACATGGTTTCTGCAGAAGTTCACCTCTGTAGCATGACTCCAGCTATGTTTTTCATATATTGGCTGTCTTAGCATAAGAAATCTATGATTTTTGGTCTCTATTTGAATATTTCTGTTTGTTTTATTTGAAAATAGGCTTTAAGATAGGGAATAATGTAGAAATCTTTGTTAGAAAGCTTCCTCGTCTAGAAATGGACAGAGGGGGAAAATAGGAGAAAGTTGTCTTGAGAACAAATAAATCCATGTGATCAGGGTTATAAACTATCTAATTTTTAAAAAAGAGATGTAAATTTTTAATATGTATTCCAACACTCTGGAAGAGGATATATTTAAAAAAAAAAAGTATCCCCTCCTATATACACCGGATATTATACAATTATATCTCTGCCTAGGCTATGTTTCTGCAACAAGTTTGCAACAATTGGCAAAGTCAACTCCCCATCTCTATTCCAGCAGTCTCTCATGCCAGAAACATCTAGAACACATAGGCTTTTAAAGCTATGTTCTCATGTGGTATGACCAGTCTGTTTGAGTTGTATGTCTATTTGGAGAATATACAGTAGTGCTGTGTTTACATTTGGATCACTGGGGAAGTTTTCCCAATATCAGTGAAAATCCTTACTTTTTCTTTGTTGATAGTACATATGATCACATGAAACCATTGAGAATTAGAACTCTTCTCTGGACAGCTTGCATAGTTTCAATTGCTGTCAGCAGAATACTTTGTTTTTACTTTAAAGCATTTTCTCCTGCCTTTTAAAAATTCTAGAATCAGCTGTGGTTTTTCTTCATGTTCAAGCACAGATTAAATCAAAGGATTCCAGTAATGATTGTCCTCATTGTGCTGCGTAGGTCTCTTCTTGCTGCATTTACAAAACCCTGGTGACATCTATGTTGTGATTCCTCCTAAAGACACACACGAAAAACCTAGGAGATGTTCTGTTGATAATTGTCTCTTCTCCATAAAGACATATGTAGCCAACTCTTTCAGAAGTAGGTCTTTAAATTAGATGGAGTGAATCCTTAAAATAGGGATTAGTCCTTCAGATGACACTGTTGCTGATCTAGAAGATAGTATTGTGTTGTACAGGCAGCAGGCAGGTTGATTTGATTTGTCTTTTTTTTTCTTTTTCATGAGCTCTACCACTGGCTTCTTGTACAAGCATGGGAGACTCACTTTACCCTGTTTACTTCTATTTCCCTGAAGTTCCTTCCCATTTTCTTTAGGCTGTAGTATCTTCAGGGCTGGGATTGTTTCTGGGACTGTACAGCAGTTTGCATACTTAGGTCTTGTCTTCTGTTTGGTCCTCCAGTGACCTGCATTATCAACAGAGCGACCTGGGCAGTGTTGCTTGCAAACATGTTATACTCAGCAAGCATGTCCAGTCTTGCAACATGTCTGGCAAAGACTGTTTGCTGAATATCCTAAAGCTTTTTACCACCTTCTACCCCCTCATCTGATGCAGTCTGTTGAGGAATCAATTTAGTGCAGGTAGCTCAGTGTGCAGCTGCAGTGTGAGCTGCAGGTTGAGCTCTGAGTGGTGGGAGCCCAAGGCAAGGGCTGTGAACTGGTGCTGACCCTCTACATAACAAAGGGCGTGGGGACCTGTGGCCCAGCCAGGTGACCAGACACTCCATGGGGCCGATCACCCCAGACTTTCGCATGCATAGACTGTGAGGGTATAAAAAGCCAGGGTTGCCTTTGTTTGGGGTCCCTCCTCCTCAGTACCCAGCTTGAGCTGTCATTTTGTGGTTGTGCCATGATTAAGTTATTTTAAGGACTGAGATATCTGAGACTCTGCTCTGGGAAACCTCAGGTCGAGCTAGTAAGGAAAGCTGATCTGACTCACTGTGTGAGCGTGGGGTGTTGCTGCTGTTGCTGGGGTTTTAGTCCCAGCTCAGGTGGTGTGAGTGTGACTGCCAGAGTGGCTCCYAGATGGTCAGACGGAGGTTTCCTGAACACAATCTGCTCTCCAACTCCTTCTCTTGCTGTAGGCAATCTGAGGTTTCCTGTTGGCCTCTCTTGGACTCACTGGACAAAACATTCTTTCCTGAAAGTTTCAGGGTAACCACCTTTCAAAAACTAGCTTTGAAACCATTTTCAAATTCCTGCTCAAATGGTATTGCTTCCCATAAGGGGCAAACTCCCAAACCAGATAAATAAGTATGCAGTTCGAAAAGGGCTCTGTTTCAGCAAATTGTTTATGAAAGCATTAATAAAGCACAGCTAACATCTTCACTCGGGCTTATAACTTGCTTTCTGAGTGCATAATAATGTACATTTTTCTTTTGACAAATCAAACATCCCTGGTTCTTTCCCCTTAGGTTGCATTTTCTTTAATAATGCTTTCAGATGTCAGCTGAGCCAAGTTTTCAGGTAGGTACAATGACACAGTGGTGTACTACAGTAAATTCCCCGAGCTTGCACTCTGTGTCTTCAGTACGTTGGATGCAATGAACCTTGGGGGCCTTTATTTTTATGACAGCAATAAATTCACCTAGTGAGATGAAGACTTATTTTACAACTCTTCCTTTTGATGATAGTAGCACTGTATAGTGCAAAGCCAGTGAAACTAGGCATGCTTAAATAGTAAAAAGTTTGAAAAAGGAGAAAAAAATACTGTGATTGCTGTGGAAAGAAACTGAGTTATTCACCTGTCCAAAAGCATCAGAGGAAAAGGGTTTTTACCGTRTGACCAGTCTTTGGACTCTGAATCTGGCAAAGGAGAGTACCAAAGGACAGGACTCAAAGCCCCAACAAGCTAAAAGTGTATCTTGTATGAGCTCCAGTATAGGATTAGGGTTCATTTGAGCACTCTCTGTCAAGGATCAAGGCCCATGATTAAAAAAAATGACAGATAAGCAAAAGTGTCTCCCAGCCTTCTTAGCAAAATGTGACATGCAGAGATGAGACCTAAGGTCAGGTTTGCTGTCACAACTCTTTTGTTAGTTATCCATTATGGAATTTCTTTGGGCCAGAGAAGATCAAATCCAAACCACTTTATTGGCTTAGGTCTTTATAGGAATTTCATTTTGTGCTCTCTTTTTAGCCACAGAGTTAGGCTTCAACCAACAAAATTAAAAAGAAAAAAAAATTTCTTGTAAGTGAGGATTTTCTTTTATGTTAAAAAAAAATTCACATCTAATAAGAAACGTTTCTGTGCTGATTATTAGTTGAACACATTTTTGGACAGCTGGGTTATATGCCATGCCAATAGTGAACGTGTGTGAGTGTCACCTTTATCTAAATATAGGACTGTCAGGTTGCTGCTGGAAAAAACAGAAAGTATGGAAAACAGCAGAGATTCACTAATAGCTGCTTTTAAAGCTCATGGACAGGGTAAACCTTTTGCAGAAATCTAAGAATCAAAAGTAATTTGGTTTCAGTCAGTTTCTGTTACAGGCAGGATTTCCACACACATTTCTTCATCATAAATTATGATTTGAAATATTCTTCTTGCAAATTGTCTAAATTATACCTAGCAGATTTCATGGAAATATGGTCCCTTTTGCACCAGGTCGATGGATGTTAAATATCAGAGGAACCCTTCAGATTCCAGAATCTTTTCTGTCACTAAGTGCATGTAAGGATTTACTGAAAGAGCAGATGGGGTTGGGGAAAGGCAGGCAGCTTACATTATTGGATGCCATACTGTCCTAAGCCTATTCCTCCATAGCTTTGACTCTTGGAAAAGGTACTTCTTTTGTCCTTCACTCTCTGTCTACAGTCAGGTTTGATTTCTGTAATGAATACATGCTACAATATGAATGTRTTAGTGTTTATAACAGAAGAATTACTCCTAGAACCACAAGCTCTGCTCTTTCAGGTCTGTGGAGAATGAACATAATTGTGGATGTAAATAAGGCATTTGTATAGGCTTTAACTTGGAATACATCTGTAGCTGAGGTACCAGGACACATACTGTCTTGTATCATTAGCATGTTACAACAATACTGTTTTAAAAGGATTAATTCCCTAGTTTAAACAATGCAGAAGATAAATCTTTACCACAATAAATGGCAAATTCATTACAGAACYTGAACAGCAAGGTCTGTTTAGCTGAACCAAAAATAGACTGAGAAGAGACTTGATTGCAAGACATCAGTACTTTTGAAAGTCAAAATTACTAAATAATAATGTCCTTGTTACTCTAGCGGGGAAAGACACGAAGAAAATTAATAGCTGGATTTTTCATACAAAGAAATTAAAATTAAGAATCAATGCCTCATTTCTAAGAGTGMGATTGATTAACCACTGGAACAAATATTAAGGGATATGGAGTCCTTATTTCTTGAAGCCTCCAAATGAAGACAGAGCAATGAAAACCATATTTTTAGGAGATACATTTTAGTAAAAAGAAAAAAATAAGCCAGCTCAATACACAGATGATGATAAAATTTTAGGGCATGTACTACACAGAAGGTCAGACAAGGAGATCTGATAGCCATTTCTGGTGTTAAACTTCTGAGTGAAAGCAGACCAAGGGAGAGAGCTGATTCTCAGTGTTTTCAAACACTGAATAAATTGTTAACATTTATCACCCTGCCTGTGATTTCAGCTTTATGCTTGTGCAACGCAAAAACATGAAATCCAGAACACTCAAACTGCAGTTGCATTATATGGATGGCAGGCAAAGTTTTATCATCTAGCACTGGGCTGCTGTTGTACCTTGGAAAAACTTGTCTACTCTGGCAAACACTGAATCTCATCTGCTTTATGCAAAAAAGAACAAGGAGGAAGAAAATATACACATAACTGCACTCCCTATCTGATAAGAAATATGCTTGTGTCTTACACAAAAAACAGAGCTGCCTGCATATTCATGAGGTAGGTACATTCAGGCCCCTATAGATATGGAATTTGATTAACATGCACTTTGTGCATCGCTTGATGGAAATTGACATTTCCTAGAAATTAAATGTGATAAACCGTGATCAGAAGACCCCGCACTTTCATATGCATTATTGAGTGAATGTACAGGTGGACAGGTCATGTAGGGAAAGGCTTTGTTTGAAGTTGTCCAAGGGTGCGTAAAGGAGAGGAACATGGTGTTTTGGCACTGGGCATTGAAAGATTAGACTAATGAAAGTTTTATCAAGTTGTATCCTTGCAAGGGGTGCACATGGGATGGTGGAACAACAGCAGCTTCACTGATCGATCAGTTATACCTGAGCTAGACTTTGGTAAAGTTCCACAACATTACAGGGTGAACTCCTTGGAAAAGGTCTAATCGTATACACTGGTAATTTTTGTGAGAGGATACTGATGAGTTTGTAGCAATGAATCATAAATAGAGCTGATGCAAGAAAGTGAAGAATGGGGAGATCAGCAGAAGAGAGGCACCAGTCTGTACTAGGACTGAATTTCTAGAAAATCACATATTTATGTGTGAACTCAACTGTATGTGCAATACGTGGAAATCTGTGGGTAAATACATGCTTAGAAAACAGGGATAGGCTTGTGAATGTGTTTTAAATACTGAGAAAAGCCTTAGTCTGACAAGTAAATGATTTAAATACCAGGCTGTTTGTGTCAGATAGTGATGGTTATGTCTCCTTTTCTAAAGCAAACCTTACGTAAAACTGGAGCTCCTTCAGAGACTAAAATAATGCCAGTTACATTGCTTGTACTTAGCTACTGAGTTTCAGTATTTTCTGGGGGAATACAGTGAATTTTGTCCATTTAATGACCAATGAGAGATGCCAACAATTTTAGACGCTTGTCACTTCTATAGCAGTATAACTTCCTTTTGTGATTCACATTCTTCTTAGTGCCAGATATTTGTGTGAGTGGTTGAGTTTCAAGAACTCAGGTGAAAATTCCCTTGTTTTGTTTTTCTTTCTAGTCATGGTGACATTTTTCTAAAGTCTTTGGTGGTGTAAGGAGCTCTATAAGAATTTCGAAAATGAGAAAAGGTTTGCCTTTGTATTTTTGTGCTTGCTTTTCTCAGGATAATATCACCCTGTTAGACTAGTTTTAATTTAATTTAGCTCTGTTTATTTGCACTGAAATGTTTCTGGCTCCAAAAAAGGAACTGTCTCAAATGCACTGGTACAAATATRTATTTCTTTTCATGGCCTGATCTAAAGTGCATTTCAAAGAAAATGTCATAGCAGGTAGCACTATTTCTTTTAAAATTCACAGGTTAGGTCAGAGGGAGTGTTTTGTGTTTATTCAATTTTATAAGGTTTTTCCAATAAAGTCCTTTTCATCTGTGAGTAGTACAAGAGGGCTGGAGGGAACCTGGCAGAAAGCTGGATAATGTTCATCCAATGATTTCAGATGTATTTCTAGAAGCAAGTAAAAATACCACAAAGGGAAATGTATCCCACTGTTAGAAATGCTRTGAGCAAAGTGTGACAGAGGGATCACCATCCAAGGCAAGCAAGACACTTCAGAGTGCAGGCAGCAGGTGACTGTTCAGCATGATTGAAAAAATTGGTTTRATAGAGGCAAGATATACAAAACCAAAAAATTAACAGCTCAACTGCTCGGAGACTTACTCAACATGCAGCACCACAGCAGAGTGGGTCCCTCTGTATTTACAGAGGGACCACAATTCTGGTCTTAAATTGTTAAGAACACATTAATGTTTTAATGCAGGTCAAAATGTATAGCTGCCTGAGATGAAATCCCCAGTGCGTAGGGTAAAATGATTTTAATGCCCTGCAAACAAAACAGAACAAAAGCTAGTAACATTATTTCTTTTTTTTTTTCTCTCTCTCTCCCCCTCCTTTTTTCTTCCTAAGCAAGGAGCACACAGTGAATAACAAGAAGTGTTTAAATCATGCATATTGTTTTCTGTGTTGTGTCAAGCGTCAATTTTATGGATGCATATGCCTGAATGTCAAAAAGTGCAACTGAATGTTTTTCCCTGAGATTTTGACCATGCCATGTTAGAAGGCATTGTATTAATATGTACACTGTGGCTTCCAGACTGCAACCTTTCAAGCAAGAGGGCAGTCTAATGAACTGCTTTTCAGCTACAGTTCTGCCTTGAGTAGTTATTAATCTGCTGTGTGCTCCTGGCCCTGTGCTGGTTCTGCATATGTGTTTGTGCAGCCATTCAGCTGGACCAGACTTCCTGCTTCCTTGCAACCTGATTACATAAATGATTTTACTACCATTACCTGAAGGATAATTCAGGGACCAGAAGACAAGCAGAGGGTACTGGAGCCAGCTTAAACAGCACTGCTCTTTGGATGGCAAACCCAGTCTAGAAAAGCAGATGGGAGGCAGCGGAGCTGTGATGGAGCATCACTCATGGTAGCCGTGTTGGCCAGCATTTGCAGATTCAAGAGGGAGTGACAGGTCTGTACAGCGATGTCCTCTCATTCCAGTCATTGCTGTTGGTAACCTTTCCAGCTGAGGGCACCTCTCTCTCTGTAGAAACTTATCCCTGAAGTTCTTTTCTTTTTCTTTTAAACTTGAAAATTCACATGCAATTACAGGCTTACTGGATGCTTCAGCTCAACAAGAAATTCTACTGAAGGCTGTGGTAAAACCTCAAGCTTTGGTAATATTGCAAATCTCGATTTCTTGTGATGTGAAGTGACATGTTTAGGGTTAAGCTTTTCAAATAAACCTCAAAGTAGCAGGATAAGATGAGAAGAAAGGGTAGCAGCTTGCTCTTGTGCATTAGTACCCACAAAATGAATTAACAGGCTTGGACTCTTGAAACCTTGCATCCAAATCCTGCATTGTTGAGAAAATTTWCATAGCTTGAAAATATCCAACTTTTGTATGGCAGTTTTGCATAGCTGCAAAGACAGCAGGTTCCATGTCCATGGAGGAGGGGATCAGGTTATATTGTATTGGAACTGTAATATACAGACTAGATTAATTTTCTCATTTTATTTGTATGAATAATTAATGCTTTAGTTTTCATATATTCGCATAAGTAAATTAGAATTTCTTATTCCAATATAATAATTTCCTGCAAAATAAGTATTCTGCAGGGATTTACATAGCACTAATTTCCTACTTGTGTTGTTATAAATATTTAGAAATTGTGTGTAGGTGGATCTCCTATGGTTAAAGATGTCACCTAAACCTCTCAGTGGAATTATTTTCTAGTAATTCCTTGAATCATTTGTTATACCATTAGCTTTGTCTCTCTTAGCCAATTGCAGTAGTAGCTTAGCTGTAAAAATAGCGAAACCTCTTTCTTAAAACAGCAATTTTTGTTAGATAGCATTAATTATACTACAGCTCATATTTGGTATTAGTGCTGGCAACTTTCATTTGAACATCTCGGAGCACTTAAGGAATGTCAGCTGATTCAGACTCTCCACTTTCACAGCAAAATATATTTTCTACTAATGTCAATTCTCATATTGAGTTTTGAGCTAACTTTCTTTTTGCATTTGAAGTATGGGAATTAAGCAATTTAGCCTAAGGAACGGGAGCCCAGAATATAACACAGAAGTTTTGATTTGACACAGGGAACAAAAGGTCTTTAACGCCTCCTCTGATGTGAAATATTGCAGTACAGAACAGGAGTTTGGATGGTCACAGGAGGTCAGATTGCTATCCCATGGAAGGGGAAACCCTTTCATTTTACAGATTTCTCAAACACAAATAAAAGATCCAATTGAAACCTTAAACATAACAGACACTGCTTTTCAATTTCTATAGGAGCTACTGTAACATTTCTAGCGGCTCCAAAGTTTGATTGAGTTTTGAGAATTAGTTCCATTAAAAAATGTCATATTCATAGGTCATTCAATGCTAATACTGTACATTCAACTACTGTATAAATTCTAGTGTTCAATCTAGGCTAGTTTTGAATACCATGAAGGAAGCAATCATATAAATAAACCCATATTAATAGAATAATTGGGTGACATTTAAAGCAGTGACCTTCAAAAGGTGTTTAATGATTTGCCAGGCTGACTTGTGTTTGTGCTTGGAGAAGGAATTGCAGATCAGGATTCCTGGCTTCTTTCMTGGCTTTGGCACTGGTACATTGCTGCCTGCCAACTTGTGACAGTGTCCATTGGACAGTACATTTGCACATATACATCTCTATATTCCATGGGGGCTGAGCTGCTGGTACTGTTTGTTAAATGACTGCAGATATGTAGTCCTTTTAACATAGCAAATATTCATCTTATTTGAGGTTTTGGCAAAAACACAAAGAAATATCACCATTAAAAGCTTAGCAAAATTCTAGATGAAAACCCAGTAGTTTTAGCTTGCCTAAAACATTTTGAAAGTATTTGTCATATTAATAATTTACTAATAATTATAGATCATTTTGGGGAGCTTTTAATCTAATCATATATAATTGAAAAGAATGAGTTTGTTCATAATGAAGTAATAGCTAAAATGCTCATTAACTTGTTGGAGCAAAGTCATATCAATTTTAGGTGAAATAGATACAGTGGGCATAGTTCCAGGAGGCTTTCCATTTTTTCCAAATCTCATCTGACCTAATTACTATGGACTAAACACTTGCTCACATGTGAGTTCTCATTTATTCCAAAATAAAAGAACGAAATCATTGAGATGCTCTAAGGCTCCATATTTGTGAGATCAAACATTTTTGTTCAGAACAATAACTAAAATTTCAAGGTTTTTTTTCTTCTTTGGTGCTGTTGTCTTTTTCTGAAATGCTTGCACTGTCTTAGCACAACGACATCATTTAGACAAAAGGGAGTATTGTATGTATTACAATTCTTGTAAAAATTCATAAACTCCTTAAAGTTTTCTATAGTTCTAGAATATATCTACAGGTATCTGTGGATATTCAATGCAAAAAACATTTTTAAAAATCAATATATACAGCATAACAGAATTATTACAGGTTTAAATCTCTTATTCTTCAGTGAATAGAACTGCAACCTGCCATTGTGGTACTACATAGTTTATGACCTAATTTTATGTGGTTTAATATTCTTAGTTCTTCTAAGTTTGTTTACTGCCCTGAGTAAAATTATATGATCCATAGAAAGGATTAGGGAACAGAAAGCTCAATAATGGAAGTTTTGTGTATCTGCTGTCTGAAGACATTATGATAGGGCTGAGATGATTTGAGGGAGCCTGTGAGCCTCTTATAAATTATGGTATATYTTGTGCAGTCATTCATAAAAATATACCATGGAGTTTTTCTGAAAGGATAAAAAAAAAAATCTTTCTCTGGTGGACAGTCCAGAACATCTCTGCCAGTCAGAGACAAAAAGCCATGTTAACGCAGTGACTGAAAAACAAGCATACTGGGGGAGCAGATAGAGGATTACCAGCAATGACATAAGGAAACATCTAAGCATGGAGAGATAATCTTGAAGGCTGGGCAAGAAGTCAGACCATGTTACTCATAGAATCGTCACAGAATGGCTTGAGTTGAAAGCATCCTTAAAGATCATCTAGTCCCAGCTCCCCTGCTGTGGGCAGGGACACCTTCAACTAGACCAGGTTGCTCAAAGCCCATCCAGCCTTGCCTTGGACACTGCCAGGCATGGGGCATCCACAGTTTCTCTGGGCAACACATTCCAGTGCCTCACCACCATCACAGTAAAGATTTTGTAATATCCAGTCTAAACCTACTCTCTTCCAGTCTGAAGCCCTTCTCTCTTGTCCTATCACTACATGCCCTTTAAAAAGTCCCTCCCCATCTTTCTTGCAGGTTCCCTTCAGGTACTGGAAGGCTGCACTTAAGTCATGCAAAAGCCTTCTCTTCTCTAGGCTAAACAATCCCAATTCTGTCAGCCTTTCCTCATAAGAGAGGTTTTCCATCTCTCTGATCAACTTGATGACCCTGCTCTGGACTTGCTTCAACAGGACAATACCCTTCCTGTGTTGGGCAATCAGGGTTTTTTCCAATCTGGTCTTGAAAACTGCCATGGACAGAGACTAAAGAACATTTCTCGGCAGTACTTGACTGCCCTCTTGGTGAAATAACACATTTTTTAAGACCMATGAATGCTACTATGTTAGTGAAACAAAGAAGTCCATGAAAGACTGCTTTCTCTAGCAGTAACTGGTTTTTACTATTATTTTGAATCCCTTCCAATGTCTGATTGGTACATGCTGCATCAGTCCATCTCCATACTCTGAAACACAACTGAATTCAAAGCATCCTTCTTTCTGGAAAAGCTGCCCTTAAACAGTAAAACCGCTTGGCATTAGCACCTTTCCAGGTGATCTAGACAGTTTCCTGTGAGAATGCCTGGAGATCTGGCAATAGGCAGCCCCCTGACCCCATTCAGACTCAAGTGCTAGGGGATTTTAGGTGCATGGAGGATCTGTGAGAGTCAGCTGGGGAGCCAAGGAGTACAAGAGGTACTCCTTCCGGACCTGAGACAGGGGTCTGAAAAAAGTGTGTATTAGCCTTACAGTCATTAATTTCCCTATAATAATTCTCCCTAATTAGATTCTAAAATGCATGGAAAATATATTTTAAAAATGTTTTTCTGGTGCTATTCAGCATTAATAAACACGATAAGCAATCACAGTACCTCAGTATACACTGTCTTTCACATGAAGAACTTGGAGTGCCTCACAGACACTAATTAATTAAGTCTTACAACACACCTGGGATGGAAACACTTCAGGGGAGTTAATAATATCAGTTCATTTTACATTTACATTAAATACAGCACAGAAAGGTTAAAAGATTACTCCCCAGTGACACAGCAAGCCAGAGCAAAGAGCACAACCCCAAGACCCTACTTGGATGTTGCTCTGCTGGAACAGTGGAAAATATGTATTGCAATCATACAGTTTATAGCAAGATAAATTAGCTGTGTAAATATTTATTTCCACTGCAAATTTGGGATAACAGAATATTGCTATGATTTAGTGAAGTTCATATTGTACAGATTGAGAAATAAACATAGAGTAGTGCATCAAAGAACTCATTTCACGTTAGCATCACAGAAGCATGCTACTAATCCTCTGCCATCCGCTTCTGCAAACGTGTTGTAGATGCAGCAGCAGGACTAATCTTACTTTAAGAAAAATGACTTCAGCTAGAGGGAACTGGCTCCTCTAAAGTCCAAGGAATGGTAGTAATAA
This sequence comes from Parotia lawesii, assembly GCA_003713295.1. Classification (NCBI taxonomy): domain Eukaryota; kingdom Metazoa; phylum Chordata; class Aves; order Passeriformes; family Paradisaeidae; genus Parotia; species Parotia lawesii. The sequence continues at coordinate 2,236,819 of RAHM01000062.1, forward strand.
AAGTTTTTGATGATCTTACTCTCCATCCTCTTTTCATGTCTCTAGCACTTCATTTTATTAGCCTGAGTCTGCTGAGATGGAACTCCCAAAGGAATAGCAATTGGGATTAAGAGCTTTTTACCCAATGCAGGTGTGTCTTGAAATACGATATATGGACCCTAACAATATTAGGGGGCTTAATTTCTTTTGAGTCAGCATTGAGAATTTTCTGGGAAATCCTCAGGAGATTTTCCCAAGAAGGTGCTTGAGTCACCATCCCTTGAGGTGTTGAAGAAACAACTGAAGGTGGCACTTCATGTTATGGTTTAGTTGACAAAGATTGGCCAGAGGTTGGACTCCATGATCTTGGAGGTCTTTTCCAACCTAAGTGATTGTGATTTTTTTCTGAAAGTAGAGTTCTAATGAAAAGACTGGAACATTCCAAGAAGTAGAGGTCTCTATTGGAATAGATTTTAGCTCAGTTGATTAGAGTATGGTACTGATAGCACCAACATTGTGGGTTTGATCTCCATATGGGCTGTTCACTTAAGAGTTGTACTCCGTGATCATTGTGGTTCTCTTCCAGCTCAGAATATTCTGTGATTTTTGTGAAATTTGMACACACAGTTCAGCTTCTATTTGCAAGCATGGCAGAGCAGGAGACTTCCACATTAAGTGTTTTTAATCCTGTTAAATTAACACACATTCCTACTAAACTAAGTAATTGCATCATCTTAGAAGACACTTTCTGCTTCATTGAGACCTACATTCCAAAGTCTAGAGGAAATGGATTTCTCTCTTGTTCTTAAAATAAAATCCTTTTGAAAGGCCTTTGAGTGATTTCTTCCTCTTTTGGAAAAGATGGTGGGACTGGGCCTTCTTTTTGCAGTGCTGTGTTACTGGAATGCACATCATGCCTAGCTTTGCAGTGGACTTTTCTACTAATGACATCAGAACCTCTAAGCACTTATTTCTCAAGTACTCATCTTGTTTTAATTTGAGCTGCCTTCATTGATGGGAGGAGGTGAGGAAATAAACTCTTAATTAAAAAGGTAACAAGTTTTGAGCTACATCCTGATTTCTGTTCTTTGCATGCTGTAGATAATTGATATCAGACTTCCTCGGGGCATTTGTAGGGTTGGATAATGACAGGACGGAGGTTTGGGGTGAGAATACAAACSCATTGTTTTTCAAAGCTGATTTATTAGGCTTTCGTAGCTGCGAAACACATTGTAAGCCCATAAATTTGCATTCATTTTTACTGATGTGACCCAATTACAGAATGAATTCAATTTCATTAAAATGTATACGCTGGCTCTCCTTCCAGTGAAGTTCTTATTGTTGTCTGCCTTTTGTACCTTACTGAAGAAGAGACTTGTTTCAATGAAGTCTGTAGGCTAAAGCATTTTATGTTTAGACTCAGATCTTACCTCTCAGCTCTGTCAATGCTTTTTTTTTTCCTCTTTGTAGTCAGCCTAGTTGCATTGCTTTCAAGTACTAAGGGTAATCCCTCCAGCTTTCACAGACATTGCCAGCTGCTTTGATGCACGATCCACTCTAAGGTGCAAGTGGGTCCTCATGTCAGTGCAAGAAGTTACATAGTATATACCTTATTCTTTAGCTTTAAGGTGGTGCTGGGGGATGCACTCACTAACTTTCGGCTCATCTACATTGTTCCCAAATCTATGGGGTATAGATTTATATTTATATAGACCCTTTATTTTTAATATAGAATATATATATCTTCTGGTGGTGGTGAGTTCGAAATTGGCAAAAGGATGCTGAATTGAATGCCTTGAAGATGAAAGTTCTTTCCTCACAAATGAGAAACGGCTGAAACAGTACACCAGCTCCATAAACTCATAGAGCAAATTCCCTTCTGTACAAAGCAACTACTTAAGTCTTACTTTGGACCTGCTTTAAGAATAACTTTTGAACATGTGACCTAATATGTTTTTSTGCTTTACCAGCATAAGCCATCCCAGTTGATATATGTCGCACTTTGGGAAGGAGAAAGTAAAAACAGAACGTTTGTTTTTCTTTAGTCATATGTCTTGAGTTAGTGTATTTTAAGGGGAGATGAATGCTAAAGCTGGTGAGACCTGACTGAAGTGGTTTACTACATAGTGTTAAACTGTGTTACAGACACAGTGGTGATGAAGACACACATAGCAAACAACCCAAGGGGAAGACTTGGGTTACTGCAGCTGCTCTTTTCTACTGTATCAGTCAGTGAGATTGAAGGAACTACCACTCTGTATGAAAATTGCCCAATTTGAATCATAAGACAGCCCTCTTTACCTCCAGCTGGCTGGGCACACTTCATTAGAGAACTGATAGGCAAGGTTTCATACACCAATTGCATTTGCTGAAGTAATCTGTTGCTCTTTAGTCTTCTGTCAAATATGCAGACTAAGTCTCATCAGCTTTAAATACAATAATATGAGGCATTCATCAAGAAATAGCTCTCTTTAAGTCTGTGCAGTGAACTGTGTGAGGGAATACTGTGATTTGTATGGCAAGTTTTCCCAAGGTAATGTTGGTTTTARGAGTTGTAAATTTAGAATAATGTAAACAGACATTCATACAGGAATGAAAGATTTATTATAAAACTCTGAGGTAAATGGATGGAGGCAGAATATGTACTTAAAATRTGTAGTATTACTTGTTTTCATCTGAAGTTGCATTAAGGTGTGATTTAAAACAAGCTTTTTCTTCTTCATTGCTGCATACTAGCAACATCACCACTTCCATACTTATTAACCTGAAGAGACATACCTGTGCTCCAGTCTTGTGAGTGGTTTCAGTTTTAAGTCCTTTGATGTCAATGAGGGCAGCCCAAAAGAGGGGAGTCCTTGGTTTACAATCAGAGTAGACTCACTGCAGGAAGTAGCAGAGCAGGTTGTTTCTGTATGCTCAGTATCTGTTGTTTATAACTAAACCTTAGCAAGCAGCTGTATTTAGGAAGTTCAGCATTCATTCTTGCTCGTTAGTTGTTGCCTTTACTAAAAGAGTCAACAAGGGAGCCAATTAGTGCTGGCTGTGGTCTGCCTTTTAATGGATTCACCTGTTCAGCTCTCAGGAAGGCCAAGACCTACTCGCTCATTTTGCACACAGAACTGGGCTACTAGCAGATGATGTTAATGATGATTGGCCTCCATTGTCCTGCTATGTATTTACAGCCAGTATGAAAGGCGTAATAGTTATTACCATCTCTACACAGCCTGCAGAATTTATTGGCTGGTGCAAAAGTGCCCCTCAGRGCACTTTAATTTATTAACCCTAAAAGAAGGAGAGTGAGCAAAGACTATATTATCACCATTCAAGTTACCAGAAAGCCTAAATCCTGCATTGAAGGGCTGAAAGTGACAATGCTTTGATTTGAGGTCTTTCCTCATGCATTTATTTCTGAGATTCCTGAAAAGAGTTAGGACAGTCACTGTCTTGGCATTTCTGTGCTGGTGGACACCTGTCCAAAGAAAATGAGCCATGAACAAGGAGCTGCTTTTGCAAGGGCCATTGAAATGACTGATAGTTGTAATGTATTTAAAGTATTTTCTAAAAATAGCATAAGATTGATTCATTTGTGACAACTAAATATGAGGYAAACATTCCTACTGTATTTCTGTGTATATTGTCATGCCCTTATATTTCAGACTTCACTGTTAGATAGAATTTATGCCTCCCCAGAGAGCTGACTGCACTTTTACTATCTTACTCTTGTGGCAAAAGCAGTGTCCTAATTTTTTGTGCCTGTGACCCTTCTTGTACACACAAACTTCTTGAGACGTTTGATTTTAGTTGCTAATCATTTCTGCCTTTAGATAGTGTTACATTTACTGAGGATGACAAAATACCTTGAAAACTTTGASTGAGAGCAGATTTTTTTCTGAGTTTTTTCTCTCTCAATATTTAACACATCGAAAAAGAGGGGAGCAGTTCCGGATTGTAGGGGAAAATGTATTAATGATGTTTGAACTGGAATTCTTGCCAATAAACCTGAAGTAAACCATATGAACTGATCAGAGCTGGATAAGGGTTCATAAAAACTTCTTTCCCTCATTTATRGGTCAGGTTGTATGTGATACACCTTAGAAATTATTCAGAGTATTCTTAAATATCCCAACCAACAATTAAAATATGCAACAATATAGAATTCTCTTGGATGGAAGATGAGAAAAAAAGACCAATGCTCAGCAGCAATGCAAAACATGTTTTGCATAGGGACTGAAGATTTTGAGAATTCTAAGAAAAGCTAAGAAAGTAGCCTAGAGGTTTTATGTAGGCTGTAGTTCATTAGGATGCCAGATCCTTAGTGAAAATGGGRAACAACTCAGTGAAATGGTCCCCTCTGCCTCCTGGGGGACAATCTGCACCGCTACTGCAGCACCAGGTTGCTGCAAGCACAGCATATTTGCGGCAAAGTTGTCTGTTGTGCACAGATCTTGCCTCAGACTGCCTGTTGGGGGGCTACACTCTGACATGCCAAGCTTCACTACAGCCTTGATAAGCAGACAAGCTTTCAGGATAGGTGGGATTATTTCTACCCAAGAGAGGGCTTCTGGTTACTCGTGTTCTCCTCCCTGTGTTGTTGCTGCTTTTTTTTTTGGTKGTTGTTTTTTGTTACTGTTTTTTTGTTGTTGTTTTTTTAAAAATTTTTGTTTTGTTGTAGTTTTTGTTTTTATTGCTGTTGGTTATTGGCTTTTGGTTTTTTTTAACTTGGCTGCCCAGATAAATTTTGATCTGGAGGGAAGTATCAATGTTTCAGCTTCACTTTCAGGCCCAGAGGGCTGCAATTCAACTCTGTTACCTAATTGTAGTATTGTAACTACATCACCAAGTGACCCTACTGATATAGCTAGGAGAAACTACTGTTTAGCATTTGTGTAGCTGACCAGCAGAAAATGATGCCTGGATCAAGGCTCACGTTCCAGAGATTTCCTGTGAGAAAGCAGTGTTAAAGCTTATGACTGAGCTTTCCTCTGTCTGGAACACAGAAGAGACATTGCCTGTCTCACAGGCCCCACCACCAACTGCAGTCGGCCAGAGCAGGGTGTTAGAGGTTAACCCCAAGCCCACTCTATCCTTTGCTCCTCTCTTATATAGGTGTTATTATTTTTTTATGACCTACTAAGCTAAATAAGGCATAAGAATTTTCCTGCCATAGAATGCAAAAGGAGAGAAAAGCAGAAAGTAGAAGAGAAGAAAAAGCCCCTAAGCAAAAGTTCACTTATTAGAGTACTTATTTTTTTCATTAAATCTTGGCATCTACTTTAAGAATTAAAATATTACTCATTTTCGAATTTTACAACTGACTAGCCTGTGAATTTAAAAAGTGCTTGGGGAAGGGTGAATAGTTCATTATCTTGTTCCCTCAATGACACTTTCAAATGCTTTCCTTATGGTGACCTCTATTTTAAATTTATGGGAATCACTTAAGTGTCAAACAAGCTAAGTGGTGCATTTCATTAATGAAAAATTAATGGTGAAGACCTTGGGCTAGTTTTTGGTACTTATTTACAATACATATAATTCATTAGAAGAACATCAGTCAAGCAAGGATCCTGCATGGCTACAGTGGTTTCGTAAATGGACTTTATTCTCTTTTTTCCCAGTTAATGAAAGTATGAGGCAGGGAAAAATACACATAAAAGAGATTTAATGAGTCTTTGGAAAAGCATTAAAATAGGGTACACAAGTCATAAATTTCAATTACTAACTCTACTCTAACCATGCTTATTAGTGTAGGAATGAGATAGCAGTCCATAAAAGGATGAAAGTCTTTGTGACAGACAAGGACCAACTGACTTGCAGAAATTTGGGACTATGGTCCACTGGTTAGAATGAGGTACTAGGGAGAAAATCCTAATGCTCCCGTATTGTCTCTGCCAGTGTGGTGACACATGACCTTATAGCAAATTCCTTCTCCCCAGAAATGCTGCTTTTCAAAAACTCACTTTCTTCAGAACCTTTTTAGGGACAGCCTTTGGAGACAATCTTGCTCTACCTTCCTATATAATGAGCTGAAAAATCAAAGTCACACTTTCATGCATGTGAAAAGCATGGTTTATTATCTCAAATGTAAAACCATGCAAAATTGTACAGTTCAAACATTCTCCGGCTTAAATCAGGCTATAGCTACCCACAGGCTTTGGATCAGAAATGACACAAGTCTTTTTTTAAAACTTTTTTCACCATGTAATAGGTGAGGTGTCTTTTAAAGACATTTCCTTCCAAGCACACTGATGCCAAAGCACCATCCTGAATTAAATGTAGATAGTAATAGTACAGCAAACTTTAATTCTATTTATATGACACAATTGTTGCCAGTGTATTACAGATGTGTTTATCAGACAAGTGATCAACACAGCACTTGGCAGTGAATCCCAAATTCTCAGTGGTATGGTATAGAACAATTCAGGCATATGGATTCATATAAATGAAGTATCTTCAGGCACAGGAGAATTTCTAGGAGGTCCAGGTGTCCCTCTTTCTTCTGCTCCCCACGTTAAAGCAGCACAAAAAAGTATATAGCTTGGGAAAAGGTGTATGATAATAACAACATTTCTTTTTAATAGTGTCCTGGTATTCAAATCTACATACCACTGTGCTGGGCACACAACTTCCGTTTTTGAGTGTAAGAAGCTCCTATTGTAGTTCAGACTTGCTACAAAATACAAGACCAAAAATGTAAGAATTCATGCCTTACTTTGTCTGCCTATAAAATGAGAATAATGATATCTGTGAAATTGTTGTACCACCTTATTATTTATTCATGGCACTGTTTACACCCAATCATTGAACTGTCATCCCCGTTCTCATTGCAGAGTTATAAATGTCTTTTTAGGATAATGCTCTCAAATGCTCTGAGCACTTGACCACCTTCAAAGTGATCCTCCAGGTCTGCTGGGGCTCACCCGATGCCAGCTTTCCAAGCAGAGTGTTCAGATCAGTCTGCACGAAGGAGTAAATGAGGAACGACAGTTACAACTTTTCTGGTTATCTATCGGCAGTGGATTAATAATGTAAAGTACTCTGCATGACAAGTTATTTGTTTTTGCTGAGATTAAATGGAATCACTTGGAAAACTATGTGGGTTTATTACTATAATAATTTTCATGCAGTGATAACAAATATAAGCACCATAATATTACCCAGATCAGTCCTTAATGGACACAAGTACCATTTAATGTTCTTAAATAAGTTTTGGACTATGAGCTCTGAGGATTATTTTGTTTAATAATACTAATAAAAGCACAAGAAAATATTCAGATGCTGACTATATTCATAGTAGGGGGAGGTGAACAGACTGCAATTATACAGCACATTGAGGAAGAACTGAGATGRTATTTGCAAGGTTTTTCCCAACACAAATCAGTTGACCTCGGAAGTTTTGAAAAAAGCTATTTTTTGTCTCTTGCACAAGGCTTCAAAAATTTGTTCAGAATGAACCAATATGTAGAAATGGACCAGCACAAGCTCTGCATTTCGCTAGACAGCAATTCCCCTATATTGTGAAAAATTTTATTTAACTGTGGCTGCACATGTAAAAGACTATGGCATGTTCTATTCAGAAAATTAGGATCAAAATTGTAAAAAATTCCATTAATTATGATATCATCACCTTTCTAGACAAAGCCTATTATTCCCTGTTTGCTCATAGGCTTGACTTAGGACACATGGGGCAACAAAGATGATGGTAAAAAAACTTTTTTTTTTTTCCCTAAGTTCTTCAACAGGAAAATTGAATGTAACTAAACTTCTTATTTAATGGAGCATGTTTTCCACATTCTAGGGGAAAAAAAAAATCTACTCCAAGATGGTATTTCCTATAGCTATTTTTCTTCTTGAAATTTGAGATTATGATACACTGTGAAAAATCTCCAGCCTTAGGAACCTGGGGTATTGTAGTGGGTTGATCCTGGCTGGATACTAGGCACCCTCCAAAGCTGCTCTCTCACTCCCCTCTGCAACTGGACACGGGAAAGTATAACAAAGGGATCATGACTTGTCTGGGAGAGATCACTCACCCAAATACTGACATGGGCAGGACAGATTCAAATTTGGGCTATTAATTGAATTTATTAGTAATAAAATTAAAGCAGGATAATAAGAAGTAAAATAAATCTGAAATATGCCTTCCCAAGCTCTACTGCCTTCCCTGCAGTGGCACTGGAAGACAGGGAATGGGGGTTGTGGTCAGTTCATCACCTTTTGTTTCTGCTGCTTATCGGGGAGAGGAGTCCTTCCTCTGCTCCAGCATGAGGTCCCTCCCATGGGAGACAGTTCTCCATGAACTGCTGCAATGTGGGTCACTCTTTCACAGGGTACAGTCCTTCAGGCACAGCCTGCTCCAGTGTGGGTCCCCACGGGGTCACAAGTCCTACCAGGAAACCTGCTCCAGCATGGGCTCCTTTCTCTCTGGGTCTGCACGTCCCTGCCAGGAGCCTGCTCCAACACCGGCCTCCCATGGGTTCATAGCCTTCTCTCAGGCATCCACCTGGTGCTGGCCTACCTGGTTTGTGTTCAGTCTTTTCTGGTGCTACCAGGATAATGCATTAAATCGAAGTGCACCCTCTCTTGTACTGCATGTAGGCTCGCAGGTGCCCTGCAGAATGGCATACTAGTGCTACTCACTACTCATTTTGAATGCTTGAAGGTAAAACAGGAACCATGCAAATCTAACTGTTCACTTCTGATCCCAAGTGGGAAACGTGTCCTTGTGGCATCCAAACCTACAGTATTGGAGTCCACAGCTTACATATGTAAACAGTCACTCAAAAAGACCTTCTGTTTCCGGTGTCCGAAATGTACTTTCATCAAAGGATTTTAGTATATATGCGTGATGATAACATGATTCCTGTCTAATTGTTTCCCATATGGTGTATCTTCCTTCAGTGCTTTCATTTTATTAATGAAGCTGTGACTTGAAAAACTGCTTTGTTCAATAATAAATCTCACAGTTGTATATCTAAATTTCTAGATTTCTCTAAACTTCTAGGTTACTCTAAACTTATCACTTTTATTTCTTCCCATTTCCTCTTCTGCTTTTCATATTTGAGTGAGTGCCAAGATGGGATGATGAACAGTTCAGACATTTCTCCAATTGTCTTCAAGTTTGAGACTTTAGAGTCAGGTCCTAGTAGACTGTATCTTTGAGCATGGCAGTGGAAAATACTTCCTCAAAATATCTCACTATTGTAAGTGAAAAAACTCTAAAAAATAACCTTTCTAAAGATGTTATTCCTTTCAGCCAAAGATTAAGTTTCCAGAAATGAAGGAATTGGTGAGTTTGACCCATTAATTCAGTTTTCAAGTTGTAATGCAGTCAACAAAATATCAATGAGTGACAGCATGGAATTTTTTCACTTTGATGGAGCCACCAGATAATCAACAGACATTATGTTAAAGAAAGCAGTTAGTTTTGTGGTCTGGGAAAAAAAGTTCCAGAGTTTAAAGGCCCCAGAGCTTAAAGGTCCAAGAGCTTAAAGACCATTCATCCATGCATGACTTTGTAGCTATCATACAAGCTAGGCAGGTAATAAAGCCTATAAGCTGATGTAATCAGTATTGAAGAAGACTGGGGATACAGCTGCATCTCTTCTTGATATACCTTCTGCTTATTCCACCAAGTACTGAAAAGAAGCAATACTGTCTGAGTTTTTAGAAAAAATGCATCAGAAAGAGATTAGAATCATATAATATCTTGAGTTGGAAGGGACCCACAAGGCTCACCATGTCCAATTATGTGACTGATCTGTGTCTGACTGACTAGTTCACTTAATAGCTTATCTCTTGTCCTATTTCTAGGCTTTCTGATTTTTGGCAGAATGTCAAAGTCAATTTAGAATCACCTCATTAGTCTCTTAAATAAACACAAGATGAAGAACAAAATATTTTAAGACATTATTTTCATTTATATTGATCAAAGACAGGTGCCTCTTGAATCAAAGTAATATTAATCTGTTAAATCAAATTAACCTCCAAAATTTACATCCTTTGAGTATGATAATTAAAGAATGTTTCATAGACACTGAGTTCCCAGTTCAGCACCTAAATAAGAAGTTTTCATGTGAATGCAGTGTCAAAGTTCAGAAGACCATTATAAAATGAAAGGACAAAATATTTTGCAGTCTATCAGAAACAGGATCTGAGATCCTTATGTAGTAAGGTAAACTTCTGGTAAACTCTTCAGAATTTTTCGCTAAGTAAGGGTCTAAGTGCATGGCACAAAAAATCTGGAAGAGGTTTCTAAAATGAATAAAATTGCTAGGAACTAATCTCTTATCTGACTTCTGGAAACTATTTTGTGTGGTTTTTTTTTTCCTTAGAATTTTCATTAGCTGTAGGAAATATCTAAGAAAAAAATGCAGAGTACACCACAGAGAACTGTAGGTGGTCTGTGGACATATTTCTTGTTTGCTATTACATTTTGGACTGTTCTGTGCAATAATATTCTTCTTAAGTGAAAAGCATTTACTAAAGAAATCAACAGCTATAAACACTAATATGCTACACAGGATTTATTCTAATGTAGTTCTCCTTGTTAAGCAGGAACCATATTCTATTCAGAACTCTATGCCAGACTGAAAAATATCTGATGTCTGGTAGAGATGCTAGATGTGAACAAATGCGAATATGAAGCTGAAAGGAATATTGTGGGTGGAGGGTACATACTGCTGGCCACTGCCATTTCAGGTGTTTATCAAGTGCTTCTTAGAAGTAGTTTTTGGGGGTCTTACGGTACTTCTGTATTTAATATTGATCCAGAACCTCACTGTTTTCTCTGGTAATTAGTRTCTGCATGCCAGCCCACACTTTTATTCAGAAAAGAGAGACAAATGATGGGACAAGGACAATTTGTGTAAAGCATAAAGGTCAGGTTTGAAGTTTTGCACAATTGCCCCACTTGATTCTAGTGATTCAGCTGACAAACTTCCCTCATAAAGTGCATTTAACCAAGGAAGTGATTCTATAGCTACTTTTATTCAGTGTGATTCACATAGTCTTCAACATAGAAATTATAAAATCACAAAAGGAAATTTTTATAGCTTTTASATAAGGAAACAGTAATTGTTCCTTTCTTTCACTTCCTCTGGTCTCCTGAGATTAAAAACAATATCACTCTAATTTAAACATGTTTTGATCAGTCAGGTTTGAGAGAATTAACCTTCACATATAGAAGGTTTCTACTTGTGATCTCTTTTTCCTCCTTGTGATGTATTAGGGAATATATAAAATAGCTCAAATTTRATAAGAGAATTTTCTTTTGAAATTATGAGTTATCTTGAGTTGTTGTTTTCTGTCTGGTGGAGATAAATTCCAGATATTATTTACTGTATATAAGCAGTAACACATTTTATGTACCTCATTGTTCCCTTGTAGTGTGTTTTATAACACTATCTATTAAAATAAATGTTGGAAATGAAAGCAAAGAAACAGCAAAACACTTCATACTCATTCTAATTGATTATTTTTTCTATTCTGTTTCTTACACAGTGTGACTCACATGAGTGGTAGTGCACATACAGAGAAGCCAGCAGGTACTAAAGCCAATCATTATTATGTCTAGAGTGCTGCATTCACCTCTGGGGTCCCCAGCACAGAAAAGACATTGACCTRTTGGAGCAAGTCCAGGAAAGGGCCACCAAGACGATCAGAAGGATGAAGCACCTCTCCTGTGAGAAAAATCGGAGAGAATTGGAATTGTTCATCCTAACAACTGGGGAGAACTAATTAGGCCTTCCAGTATCTGTAAGGAGCCTACAAGAAAGGAGAGAAACCTTTTACAAGGGCACGAAGTGACAGGACAAGGGGAAGGGCTTTAAGCTGAAGGAGGGTCGGTTTAGATTAGATATTAGGAAGACATTCTTTACTGTGGGGGTGGTGAGGCACTGGAACAGGTTGCCCTGAGAGTTGTGGATGCCCCATCCCTGGAAGTGTTCAAGGCCAAGTCGGATGGGCCTTTGAGCAACCTGCTCCAATGGAAGGTGCCTCTGCCTATGGCAGGGGAGTTGAAACTAGTTGATCTTTAAGGTCCCTTCCAACCCAAACTATTCTGTGATTCTTTGATTCCATGATTCTATGATTTCCATTTTGCATTAAAACGTGAGGGACATGAATGACAACTTGGTGTAAACAATAGTGCTGCCTTGGCAGCTCTACCGTGTGTCGGTGAATGACAAGTCTCTATAAACTAATCAAAAGAGTACTATGGCTTCAATATGTTGAATGCTCTGGCTTCATTGCCTCCCTAAAGGAATGCATTTCAACTTCCCTTTGCCCTGCTCTGGACTATACTCTGCTTGATTTGGTCTATTACATATATATATGCCTTATATTTGAATCTGAGTGATTACTGAGAAATGCTTATGCTGTTGGACAGGATTCTTGTAAAACCAAATCATCTTTTATTGCTCTGCAGAAGTTTCACAATACTTCTTCATTAGTTCCAGATGGTCAATAAGACCAGTTTTTATTGTATTTGCAGAAGCATCCAAATTTGGCAGTAAGATACAAACTAGAGCAGTTCAGCCACTTCTGCTAGTTCTCTTATGACAAGATTTGAGATGCTATAGGCTCTGAGAATGTAGTTAACATTTGCCTTTATTCTTCAGGGAAGTGCTGCACTGATGACCCGCCTTGCTGCCCTACCAATAGATTATTTCAGGAAGGAAGAGCTGTAAAAGGGAAGGTTTCTGTTGACCAGAGTACAAAGATGGTTTGTTTGTTGAAGGTTGAAGTCACAGATCAGTTGTCACTTTCAGATGGATGCTTTCATATCTTTTGCTTTTGCTCATGTCCTCACCTCCAGTAGTGCTCACTGTATAGTATGTGCATCAGGAATTCTGTTCGTAGAGGTCTCCAAAGGGTCTTCAGGTGTAAGAGACTTTCAGAATTATTGAACCAAAAGTAAAATAGAAACATTTTCATGCGTGAACAGAATGATCCTATAGTTAACCCACACATCTGCTTCATCTTTTTTTTTTTCTACAACACATTGTGTTCATTTTGCATTTCTCAAGGACTAGAAAAACCAAGAAAACTGTTCATTCTGACCTGTGGCATAGAAAAGAAGAACTCAACTCTGCTTTCTTTTGTTTCTGAGATGTATGCTTTGGATGACTTTATAGAAGTTCTTTGCAGTCAAGTGAATATGTCCATGTTTCTGAGAGAGCTTTTCCTCCAGACAGGAAATCTCAAATTTTTCCCCTGGTGAACAGTGTTATCAATGTTACTTAGTGAAGGATGGCATAAGATTGTGCAGCTACAGCAGGAAGAAATTGGTCCAGCAGGGAATTTAAAATAGGAGGGTTTGAGAATGACAGCAAATCACAAAGACGTGAGTAATATGGAGGAGGTGTGATCAGTTCTAGACTCTCTTGCAATTGAAACAATGGGAATTTTGAGGTGACCCCTGCTTGAACTAACTTAAATTATGAAGCGCATACTCCAGTACATAACATAAGGAAGACAATTTTCTGTTACTGGCAGGAAGCRTGATAAAAATCACCTGAAAATGAGCAACTTGGGAACAGACTTTCAGAGAATGTGATTTAATGTAAAAGAATAATAAACACATGAAAAAAGGTTGAGAAGAGAGATGACTGGACTAGAATCAGTAATATGATAAAAATAGAAATAGATGAGATTCTTTGTAGACATGCAACAGGAAAAGAAAAAATATAGAAAATGGGAAAGTGAAAATAAGGGACATAGAAAATGGAAAGGCTTCTGGTTTGTCAGTGATTTTTTTCCCTACCATGTAATGATTTTGTTGTTCTGTTATGACAGAAGTTTGCATTGAAAAACGTTGCACTAATGTTAACTTGTTARTCTTTCCAGTAGAAGATTAGAAATGGGAAGAATGTTAAATAGATTTCTTAGATCTTTATTCAGATTCTGAGTGCAGAGAGAAAGGCATGGGGGAGATGACAGCAGGGGTTTTAGAGACTGGAACTTGGAGACATAGACTATGAAGTAACTATGTAGTATTTATTTGGTACCTGTGTTGTTTCACTTGTCTCCTACCAGTAGTATTTTCATATTTCATTTGGTGACAGAGGCCAAATTAGGAGTAGAAAGTGCTTGGTTCTTCTCTCAGTTTAGCTACTGAGTTATTATACCTGTTGCTCTCGCTATGCCAACTCTGTGTCTTATTTTTCCTCTCTAGAAGTTGGRGTGGATGGTGCTTAACCACTTCACAGGGTTGCGGTGAACACTGTTTGTTCCCTGTCAGGGAGATACAAGAAAGTGCAGTATATCATCGAGGATAATTGTCTTCTCCAGCTGATGCCACTATTGATCTGGAAATAGATAAATTTGGTCTTTGGAGTCCTGCCGGGAAAATGTAATTGCATCGTTTCTACAACAGTGTTATCTTCCTGGTGCCTTTGAAGAATCTAGGCAAGTCCTCCAGATTCCAGCTGCATTCAATGATCTTGCTGCAATAGCTTACATTTGTAAAAGCTGTTTGTTTAAATGTTTCATTTTCAGTAACTTGCCAAGTCCAGCAGCAGATATTTTAAGCTCCCGTGTCATGACAACCACTCCTAATCCAAGATAAAGCAACAAATATCTAGAAAGTGTATTTTTGAGAAATACATATTTCCAATGATTTCTGTGACTATTGTGATTGCTGTGACTGATTTTCAGAAATTAGCTGTTATGAACATTTTTTATTTGCCCACAGGCATCTGCAGTGATTTCCTTAAGCAGCTGATTTAAGCAAGGTAAACAGGTAGGAATGGGCTAAACCTGTCACTTCACTAGTGCAGCCCTTTGAGGGTCAACTGCCACCTAGAACTTCCCAAACCTTGATTTTTCCTTTCCTGGTACGGAAATTCTGCCTATCACTTGTTAATGTAAACATACCTTGACTGAATGTGAAATCCCTATTGTTTTCAAAAGATGAAAGTTTTACATGACTTCTTATGTAGAAGGAAAACAAGGCTGAAATGTTTATAGTGATTAGTGATTAAGACTACTTAGTTGCCTGTATCGGGAGGAGTTATATATCAGATGACTTTCAGTTTTGCTTATTCTTACACCTGCTTTTTTTCCCCAGCCAACACATTACAATCTAGTCAGTGAAATTTCTGCCTTACTGGTTASTGGACTGAAGCTGATTAATGAGGTACCCATTTTTCTTCATATCTGTAAAGCAAAGTGAAGAGGACTGAAACAGATTAATAATATAGAAGAATATGCCAGCTAACATGTCCAATGAAAGGCCTATAAAAAATGTCCAATATTGCAAACTTGTAGATTTCCTCTATAAACCCAAATTGTGCTTTAGCTTGAATTCACTGTCAGATGAATCTTTTACTTTGATTCCTGTAGAAACTGTTCTCCTGTTCATATTCCAGACAGAATAAGTCCCAGCTGATTCATCCCCTATCCCTACCCATTTCAAGTCTTACAATATTAAAAAGAAAAAAAAAAAGCATGAAAAGCTCAAAAGTGCTCTAGAATAATTTATTTTTCAGCCCTTGTCTGGCCTCCAGTAGCTGATAAAAGGAGTGGGACTATATATAGGTGAGGAAGTGGTGGGAAAATGCTAGTGGAAGCTTTAGAATTGGCTCAATTCTGAATTAAACCAAGTTTTTTATTCCTTTTGTGAGTGGTGGTGTGGAACTTTGTAGCAGCCAACAGCTGAGATGCTTCAAATAACTGTGACTGCCAGAAGACCCAAAAGCAGATGAGGCTGCATGTCAAATCTTTTCTCTCCCACATCAAAGACCTAAGTAATCTTCTTCAATTAATTGATTAGGTTGATTTAACCATGGATAACAAGGCTGTCCCTAGATAAAATATTCTTATACTGATATGGCTTTAACTGTTCAGAAGAGAGAAGCATATGATAATTCTTGCTTTGTTGTGGGTCTTGCCATATCACCCATGAATGGGGCACATTTTCTTCTGACTTTGTCTAAGTTTGGGAGACTACTTGTAACATAAGAAAAAGGACAATAGGGAGTTTGAAGAAAAGGTTGCATGTAGGAAGGCTCAACATTTTTGACTGATATACAGATACTGKTTTTTATCACTACCTGTTTTTTTAAATTATAATTTTAAATCTAGATAATTGCCTTACTTCTTTTATGGCATATGAGCCCAAATTTTTTGACTGGGATTCAATGCTATGCAAGCGCCATTAGAATCCTCTCATGTAATCATGGTTTTGTTCAGATATGGGTTCAGAAATGTTACAATGGAGCAGCAAAGCCAGAGACTGTAATAACTGGTTCAAGAGTGAGTAACAGGGAACACAGCATAGTGAGGTATGTGTTTAGTAAGAGTGGGTAGCATAATTTTAAAGCCAAAGTGTAGTTTCAGTAAGAGAACCCTTCATAACAGGAGTTCTGGTTATGTATCACTGGCTTCCACTGTGCTTCCCCAGACTCTGCGCTTGCACATTTTCTTGTTCCCTACTACTTACTGCAACATGCAAGAGCATCGAATGGTGACAGATAAAAATGGTCCCATAAAGAGTTACAAATTAATAGCCTGAATATATGTGAATTTCATTTTTTTTCTCATTTGTGTTGGTCTAAAAAAGCAATAATTATCTTATGTTTATGCCAACAGAAGGATGATATAGCATTTTGATCAAATCTTTTGCAATTTAACCTCATTAAGTATTTTCCATTTGGTCATCCAGGCCTTGTCCATATAGCCAAGATTAGGCCATTTATAAAAGCTTGGCCTTTCGGCATTTATAACTTCACTAAGTTTTTTACAGACACACAGGTGTTTCCAGAAATCATTCCAAACAAGAAACAGACTTTCTAGACTGTGATAGCGCAATTGGATATGAGAAAGTGGATTAAGAGGCGGTGCTTTTCCAGATATTACCTATTGGCAGTAACCTACAGTGGTCCATCTCAACCAAAACAAGTGCTGGCTCATTTCTGGGGTCCTTCCTCCAGCATTTCTGGATGAGATGCCAAGTATTCGGCAATCCAGGCATTGGTTCCTAAAGACCTTTGGAAAAATGTGTCAAGAGTAAAAGCATCACTCTTCAAAACTGCAAAAACCCTTAAGAGGGTTATTAGCTCAATAGAAGAAACTACTTGCTCTGTAATATTTATTTTCTTCTGTACTTTTAAAAAGGCCTATAATGGCAATAAACCTGGCATTAGAACACAGGCTTAATGATGGCTGAACTTTCTTCAAGCCATCGTCTTTCCAGTTGGTCATTAATCCCCAGCTGGTGCCAAAGGCTTTTGACTGTAGTATGTTTAATTCATGGAGGTTACACAGATTGCTTCCTGTGAAGATTTGCAGATGTAAATTCAGGAACAAATTAACCTTTTTGCATTTTTGGCAAGAAATCTTCAGCCTTTTTGGTATATTTGTCCATGGAGAAAAAGAACTCAAACTCTAGGAACTTTGAACACATCTTGCTGCAGAAGAGAAGAGAGAAGTGAGTGGAAGGAAAGGGAGGGGAAGGGAAGGAAAGGGAAAAAACTTACATCTCTTTGGCACTCTTGTTCCCCTTATTTGCCCACGCTGACATGGGGTAGCTGTGGTTTTTGTACAACTATCAGAGCTTTACTTTCTCTGTAACTGCAGGTTTCATAATAGTTTGGTTGTTTATTAATTTGTCCTCTCCCCTATAGCTCCACTGGCATTGCATACTGGGCTGTATGAAAAGAGTTGGTGCAGGTGCCATTCTGTCCATGGCAGATGTCGTTTTGGTCACAAGCAGCTGAGCCAGGGATGAAGTCAATATCAGATTCCACAGTATTAAGTAACCAAAAAAAAAAAAAAAGGCAAAAAGGGGGAGTAGGGGGGTGTTGGCTTTTCATCAGTAGATTGCTTTGTAAAGAATAGCGTAACCATCTAGTATCAAGGTTGAGAGCTAATCTTTACCACAGCTGTAACGTATAGGAGCATGATCCAGAGCTATTTATCAGTGCAGAGCAACACCAGACAAAATTCAGGATGCAATTCCTTAGCACTTCAGTCCTGTTTCTTTAGCAAGCACTGTCAGATTTCTTGCTAAACCCTCTCTCTTTCAAGTTATCTATTACCTGCTTTTCTCTTAGGTTATGAAAGGTATTTAGTGTGTGTAATTAATAAAACATTTCATCCTTTTTATTTTTAAAGTGTTAACCTGTAAATAGAAAATATGAAGTATTTGACTTTCTATTGTTTCAGAGCTGAAAGTCTTCTGTCTAAACTTTGCTTTAGTGCTTGCTTTACACCAGTTACTGTATCTCTGAGGAAAATGAAAATTAATAAGCCTAAATTTATCACCCCCCTCCTTGTGGCTCCTACACRAGAATATCAAGACTATGTACATCAAAACTGTCTCATGTTCAACTGACTATCTGACAATACCCGTCTGGGCCCTTCAGAAGAAGAAATATGATAGTACTGCATTTTCTTTCATGTCTCATCCTGCAGTTGAATCTGATTTCATCTTAAGCGTTTGGATGCTGTGCTAATGATGAAGTACAAATTTAGAGGTGGAGAGAGATTCTGTATACCTGGAATATAATTTCACAGTTACATTTGTAGCCATAGAATTGCAGATGGCRTGAAAACAGTGTTGATTAAAATAATCAGTCTAGCACTTAATAGCACTTTAGGTTTTCAAACACAACACATTAATAGATTAATCTTTGCCACACCCCATGGGGTATTTTCCTTTGCATTTCCTATATACATAAACTGAGAAGCTGCACACAGAGGAGACAGGCTCGAATTTAATTTGTTATTATACAGCTTTTGATCTCACTGAGTACTGCTCTGTGACAGAAGTAACTGACTTCTGGTGATTTTAATTTCTTGCTGAATTTATCCAACCCTGTGAGCCCTCGGTTACTTCATCAGTAGGCTGGGTAAAGTAAGAAGGTAAAGAAGTTGTCACTGTCATGAAATTTTTCTAGCCCCTTTCCTCTCTCCTCCTTAGATTGTTCCCCAGTCAGCATAGCAGAGAAATGGATGTAACACGGGCCGGTTCAATTAGGTCTAACCAGTTTTAGCTCCTTCAGATGGTGCATTGGCCACAGGCTTTACAAGTTACCCTCCTCTTCTTTCTCATGTTACCTTTTGTTAGGATGGTGGGGAGGGAACAAGAAAGCAACTGTGATGGCTGAGGCAGCTAGGCTGTTTAAGAGGAGCAAAATAAGTGGATGTTGTGTTGCTTAGGTACCAGAATAATTTATTTTACTGTGGCAAGTGTCTGGGGGGGGGGTTTGGGGGCGGGGGTGGGAATCAAGCAGAAAGCCAGACATTCTCTGGTTGATGAAGGTGGCTTTTGGACTGTAAAGTGTGTTTTTATTGCATCATTTATCTCAAATACATAATTGAGGTTCAGCAACTCCTCACAGGAAATGACATGAAGACCAGCCTTGCTTTAGGCTGAAGTAGAAGCATCTRTCATGTAAATGAACTCTGAACCGTGCCAGCAGGATGCATACATTGAAGGGATAATGGGTGGATGATATATTTTGTTATCCTAGGCCTTATTTATCTACTTCAATTGTTGTTGTTTTTTTTTTTTWAAAAAAAACAAGCAGCTATAGTGATAATTGCCAAATGTCTTCTTCTATATAATAGAAGAACATGTTTATCTAAAGAGCTTCAGGACATCTGAAACCGTAATCAGGTACTGAAGGATTAGCTGGGGGGATGGTCTCAGGTTTGCTTATACATCTGTTTTCTTCCTGATTTCTATTACAAATCTCTATACATCCCTCAGGGCAGCTTAGATTTAGAGTAAGAGAACTTGGGTAGAATACCAAGTTACATGGCCATGGACATAACATATCTGCTTATTGGCTGAGAGTGCTAACTCAACTTAAAATGGTTTAATGTCCTTACTCTGAACCATGCATTTCCCTGGTCCCAGTTTCAAAATAGGTGTGCTCATAAAGTCAACAGAGCATCAGCAAGACATTGGCCTAGGCTTACCAGGTCATTATTCAGTTACAGTGGACTTGCTTGGACAACTACCTTTCTTCTCAAGCTGTTACAGTTTGTTTTTATGTCAGTTTTCCCTGTTTTGAATATGCTCTCCAGAAAGTGCATGGTTTGCAGCCTCATAGGTCCTCATCATCACTTTCACAAGTTCCCAAATGGCAAATCAAGCAATGGGGGTGAGTTTCCTCAGTAGCTCAGCCAGCCTCACAGCTCACTGAACTGATGTGCAGCATTACTGGCTGCACAGTCACTTTCTGAACTGAGTTAATACAGCAACTAGTTAAAGATCAGTCATCGCAAACACCACTTTCTTTATAGCAACATTTGCTGGTTGTATCAATGGTTAGTAAACACAACACTGTAAAAATCTGTGATCTACACAGGTAACTGAAACTACCGAAGCAGCTTTTGACAAATAGTGGTTGTAGCTATGTTTGYACAGTGTGAGCAGATGGTTGAAACCATTTACTTTTAAAGTGCACTAATACAGGCAAATGCAGTGGTATAGGGCTGCCTCAGTGAATTGTGTGCTTCTGTCCTCTTAAATGGTATGTTGTAGCATGTTAGAAATGTCTGTTCCAAATCCACATCTTATTTGTGCAGTAGTTCAGAAACAACAGAACTCACCCATCCTAAGACAAGAAAGAGATGTTGCTATCCCCGTAACATGGGAGTACATCTCACTGCTTTGAAATACGAGGACAGTAAGAGAAGACATCAGGAATTATTAACAGTTTCATTGACCCATTCGTAAATTACTTAAAGGAATGTCCAGAGAGACCAAATGACCACAGAGAACTGTTACCAATTCTTAAAAATGAGTAAATCTGTATTAAGTGAGTGAATGGCATCACGAGCTTGAGAGCATAAGGCTGCTGTTGTATCCTAGAGAACTAAAGCAAATCAAAGGCAGGTCTGGTATCAGATTTAGAAGGAGTGACTTCCAGTACTAGATCAATCTGTCCTTTGTCTGTTTCAAGTCTATGTACAATGCCAGGCAATGACGTCTTTTATATGGTGACTGTTACTGTGTCGATTTCAAAGAGGTTGCATAGGTGTGACTGTAATTGCACGTAGTAAATCACACAGAAAGATTCAAACTAACTGGTACAATCTTATTCATCAAGAGAAGTTCTGTATTTCTCATGCGGGTCCATGGGTTATCAATATCACGTAGACCCACATGGCATTGAATCTGAGCTGAGAGTACACATTCAGACCCTAGCAACAATTTAATTTCTGTGTCCAGATAATTTGCAATGCTTTTTACTAATTTGCTCTACGTAGACTTTGGGGCCAGCGAGTATGCATTTTCCTAGAAGAAATAAAGAATTTGTCATTGTGGTAAACATCTGAATAAATTTGCTTTTTAGAAGCAGTATCTTTAAATTAAGTGTTGAAAATGTGATTTTATGTAAATTCTTATGTACTGAATTATTAGTRTGTTCAGTCCTTGCTACTCCATACACCACCTAGCAATCATAGAGAAAGAATTCCAAGTTGTAATGCRAACTGTAGCCCAGAAGCAGCACCTGCAAAGTGACATCAGATCTGACTCCCTGTGTATGAAGTACATGTGTGCACATAGAGACTGGTTTACTTTTGAAGAGCAGCCCCTTGTTAAATAATATAGAGCAACTTTTTAACTGCATCCAACTTTATTCTTTACTGATATTGGAAAACTGAGAGAAAATTATTATCCAGTTATAAGGCTTGGGATTTCAAAGATAAAGATGTAGTATCTAGGCTGTGACAGAATGTAGTATCTGTTGGTTGTAAGTCTCTTTATAAACATTAATGATCAGTTTCATTGGCTGTACAAGAGCACAGCAGCTCTTCCATCCTCAAGGTCCTTGCACTGGTCCAAGGCAAAGATTCAGTACAGTGAGGAACTTAAGTGCTTACTGAATTATCACAACTATCTTCTCATGCTCAAGAGGGGACTTGAAATTGCCCCAAACTAGTGGACAGACCTTTCTTTTTAAGAGGATTATGGAAGGTAGACGAAGAATTTACTTTCTTTTGTTCTTTGGTGATCTCCATGCTGTTCAGGGAACAGTGCCAAACAAGCCTTGCTCATGTTGCTCTTTCATAAGTAGTTGAAAGGCTTTGACACTGGAGGAAAATGTCTCTCTCCCCTTTCCTACTCTTCTGTTTCTCTCTTCCCCTTCAAGTTCTCTGTCGTGATGCCCCATCCTTTCCCCTGTCCAGTGCTTTACTGAGATAATGCAACTTGCTGATACTTTTCTGTAGGTTAGTTGTCTCACAGGCATGAAAACTGAATCATCTTGTGAGTCCAACAAGCACTGCTCTTAAGTATATGTGGATGGAGGGGGAAGAGGAGGATCCCTCCTTTTTATCTTGGACTGTTCCTGCCATCCCATCTCAAGAAAATATTGTTTGAGTTGATAGGGCTTCTGTGAGAGGTTCAGCTACTGTAAAGTAGCTGCTGTATAATCTGCATTTCTTCTGGAAAGTGATGCACAAATAGATGAGACAGGCCTTTAGAGCTTCAGAKACCAACTTATCAGCAAATGTCCCACCTCTGTGTTTCTCACATGGTAATTCAGTTATACCTACAAGCTGAAACTATCTTCTAGATTTCTCATCAAATGTCATCAAGACAAGATAATTTCTACTGCCTTATAGGACATGTTCTCTACACAGAGATAACAGCTGAGATAGGCTCTTCCACAAGGTCTCCTTAGAGATGATAGACAGAAATTAGTTAAACAGAATAAGGAGGGAGTAAGGAAATGTGCTGTTCAGTCCATCTCATCTTCTTATACTGCAGAGTAGGTAAGTGTTTGTTGCTTGAAGTGCTGAGAGATCCCAAATGAGTCCTTTCTGCAGGTACACTTTGAATTTTAACATAGTATGTATTACAGAAAAAATGCCATGAGCTGTGATTTGAAAACCTTTGGGCCTGGCAGTAAGAAAATGCAACTGGTCTGTTTCCCATTTAAAATTGTACTTCTACAGTTCCTCATTGCTCTTTAAGAATCCAGAATTGTTTCAATCCACAGTCTTATGCAGCAACTGTTGCACATCTCACTTTATGGAGAACAGATCTGCTTAAGCAAACACAGCTTTGTTTTTTGACAAGATAGGCTGATAAGAGGAGCTGTGTTGACATCTACCTGCACTTCTCAAAAGCATTTGACTTCATACCACATGACATTCCAATTAAAAAATTAGAACTATGCAAAATTAATCTAGCACATAATAAATAGATTATAATTGTCTGATGGATTTCAAAAAAGGAATTGTAAATGAGGAATCATCATCCACAGAGGGTATTTCCAGCAGGGTTCCATGAGAATCTTTTTCAGTCTAATGAAATTCAGAGGTTTTATTAATGGTTTAGAAATGAGGAAATCAGTGCCTGTAAAATTGGCAGAAGATGCAGCATTAGTAGGAGTAAACGGTGGTAAAGTTGGATCAGTTTGACAGATCAATCTAGTTAATTTGGAAAGTGGGTCTTGTTTAACCAGCACAAATGTTAATGTAGTAAAATGCAAGGTTGTGTGTTTGGGAACAAGGACAATAGGCAACACATGCAGAGCTTGCTTGCAGGGAAACAGYGACCCTGAAAGGAGTTAGAAGTCAGGGTGGATAATTGACTGAACAAGAGCTCTCAGTGTGATGCTGTTGCTGAAAACTGATGTGACCTCAGATGAATAAACAGAAAATTGCTGAATAGGAACAGGAAAGCAGAGAGTATGACCCTACACAGTGATGGGGCATTATGGAGTCTGGATGAAACCATTAAATGCATCCCTGATTTGGGAGTTGAGCCTAAATCATGGGGGTGAAAACACTGTACAACACAGCCCTCTGAACATGGCATGCTGAAGTGAAGACACCTGAGAAAGTTGTGTGTCACCAGAGAGCAGTTTGATTTGAAGCCTTCCTTGATACAGAATCACAAATTCACAAAATAAGCTGAGTTGCAAGGAACGCATCAGGACCATCAAGTCTAACACCTGGCCCTGTACAGGACACCGCAAGAGTCACACCATGTGCCCGAGAGCATTGTCCAAACACTTCTTGAACTCTGTCAGAGTTGGGGCTGTGGCCACTTCCCTGGGGAGCCTGTTCCAGTGCCCAGCCACCCTCTCGGTGAAGAACCTTTTTCTGATATCCAACCTGAACCTCCCCTGAGTCAGCTTCATGACATGATGTAATAACCAAGTCGCTCCATGTTTTTGTGCTGAAGTGTCAGTCTCAGCTAAGGAATAAGGAACAGAACTGTCCAGCATTGTTACAAGGGTGTGTAGTAATAGAACGAGGGGTAATGGCTTAAAATGGAAAGACGGTAGTGTTAGATTAGATATAAGCAAGAAATTCCTTACTGTGAATATGGTGAGGCCCTAGAACAGGTTTCCCAGAGAAGCTGTGGATGCCTCATCCATAGCAGTGTTCAAGGCCAGGTTGGATGGGGCTCTGAGCAAACTGGTGTAGTGGAAGGTGTCTCTGCCCATGGCAGCGGGGTTCGAACTAGATATCCAACACAAACAACTCTATGATTCTATGTCTCCTTCCTTCCTTCCTTCCTTCCTTCCTTCCTTCCTTCCTTCCTTCCTTCCTTCCTTCCTTCCTTCCTTCCTTCCTTCCTTCCTTCCTTCCTTCCTTCCNTCCTTCCTTCCTTCCTTCCTTCCTTCCTTCCTTCCTTCCTTCCTTCCTTCCTTCCTTCCTTCCTTCCTTCCTTCCTTCCTTCCTTCCTTTTCTTCTCACACCTTCTGCATCTTCTATATTAAGTAATTGTTGTTTTTCATTTCTCTTAAATATTTAAATAACCTCCATTTGATATTCAGTGTTTAGATTTAGGGCGATGCTGTTGAAGCCCACCCCCATGTGGAGAGCCTGACACTGAGATGGCTGTGTTATTATGTGTTGCAGAGACCTGGAGAATTTATTTCTCTCCTGTTGAAAAGAAGATTTGAATAACCATAGCAACAGTAAAACCTGCTATGAATCTTACAGCATGAAGTATTGCTGATACCTACTCTTGGGAATCAAGGTYGCTGTCCCAGCTCTACCAGGTTGATACTGGAGAGATCAATGTAAAAACAAGTGAACAGTTTCTGACAAATATCTTTTAACACAATTTTCTTCTGTTCTCCTTTTCTCTGATTGCTCATGCACTGGCTGTGGATTTTTTTTTTTTATGACTTATTTAAAAGAAATCAGTGTGAAATGTTTAATTTTTAATATTGGGTATTCAAAACAAACCACACAAATGCTTGAAGAAGTGTATGTATTTTGTGGAGAGTGAAAAAGGACATCCAGCTAATATAAAACTTCTTGCCTGGCTTAATTAGATCCTCTTCAGAGGGTTCAGTGGGAATGTTACTGACCTGGTGAGAAAAAAAAAATCACATGTATGCTAAGGTTAGGGTTAGGTACTCTCTTAGCCTACAAGAAGCACAAAAAGTTTTGGTATAACTTCAGTCTTTTTGACTGTGAGATAAGTTGAGGTCTCCTCATTTGCTTTGAGCTGTGAGCTTGTATCTGAACAGCCAGTGGGACTCAGGTGCCATGTGGTAGCTTAAGTCTGAACTGACTCTGTATATTTAGATTATTATTCTTATTATTTTAGCTCTCCAGCCACCTTGTTTCAGTCTCACCCTCACAGGTGAGAGTAAGGTCTGCATTGAGTTACAGGCTTGTGAATTCAAATGATGTCTATGGCTTGTCTTGTGGSTTCAGCTGAATTTCTCTGGTGTAACATGTACATGACTGAATTCAAGAATTGTTAGTTGGTTGTGTTCTAGCAGAATTGTTTTTACTTTTGAATTGTCTAATTCTATATTCTRTATAGACTGAAGTCTTGTGACAGGTGCTGCCTGCCTCCCCTGCAAGCCAGCAATATCATGTCATCACATTCCTTTGGCAGTATTCTGTTTGCTGAGCATATATACGTGCAGCCTGTGCTTCTGGCCCAACTTGCCTTTGCTTGATCCAGTACATAGTCAGTGCAAGCTCAGGTCTGCCAGCAAAGCCCTGGCAGAGGTGCCAGAGCGAATGCTGAGAACTGAAAATACATAGCTGTGATTATTAATATATTAGAAACCATCCCACTGGCAAAGAAAGCTTTCACTAAGTTGTTGAAAAGTCTTCTTGTTTGCTTGACTCTCATGTAAACAAAATAAAGCATACTAACCCCCTCGTGAAGGATAGGTACTCCCTCTAACAGCCTGCTGGTCGTGTGCTTCTGCACACAGCCATAGGAATGCCTTTAAAGCATCCAMATGGCTAGTACAGATGGGTTTGGATGTAGAAAAGGATTGTGTGCCATTAAATATGGAATATTGGTGTACATTACAACATAGAAGCACATGCCTGACAGGACAATAGGCAATGGGCACCAACTGAAATGCAGGAGGTTCCATCTGAACATCAGGAAATACTTTTTTACAGTAAAGTGATGAAGCATTAACAGAGAATGCACAGTCCTGGGCAACCAGCTCTAAGTGGCCCTGCTTGACCAGCAGTGGGATTGAGCCAGATGACCTCTAAAGATCCCTTCCCTTCCAACACAAGATCACCATGCTGTGATCCTGTGCTGTTAAACCCTTTGTGACCTATAGTTGATGACACTGTTAGAAGAAAATCTGAGTCTGGCATGTGGCTTCTGGTATTTGCAAGTCTGTCATTTCTGTAGGAGACAGAGACAAAACTCAATATTCCTTGCTATATTTCAACTTGCAAGCCTCTTAGCCTCTCTACAGCTATGCCAGCTGTATGAATATTTCCTTTACTATGATACTCTAAACCTCATCAGAGGGCTGTGTAAAGTGTCTGAAGATCTGCAGATTACAGGCATTATGGGAGTCGCTGTTCTGTATTATGCTGTACCAAGAGTTTTCATGCTGGTGAGACTGGTGTGTGGGCATTGGAACCAGGAAAGTATTTCTTTTTGGCTTGTGGCATCCATTTCCATGTAAAACAAACAAACAAAAAAAGTGCCAGTGTGACAAATCAGAAAAGCCTGTTTTCAACAAAGATTTTGAAAAGAAGCACTTTTACTATGCTGAGAATTTTAATTGGAGTTTTATCTGCCCAACTCTTCCATAGGTTTTAAAATGCATATCTGTGCTTGTCTATATACTTGCTTGTGTTCCTAGACTTCATCACCTCGTACTGACACAGAGAAGATTGGCCRGGAATCCAGCACATCCCGCGCTTTCTGCGGGCTGAGGCGCTGGGTGAGGATTCCAGCTGCCACCAGAGAGCACTGTCACTATACGTTTGCAGGGCAGGTGCCGCTGCTGCTGCTGGCACCGGCTTTCCCTTCGGGTTGGCAGCGGCAGCAGGCTCTTAAAGGAGACCCCGAGCAGGAAGGCTTTGTGCCATCTTTACCTCTGTTCTGCCCCGTGAATCCACGCTGACAGGGGCTCTCAGGAGACAAGCAGCTCTGCCTTGGCAAAGGGCAGCCGGCCGCTGGCACAGCCCTGTGCGCTGGGCTTGAACCCAGGGTGTACGGCCCCAAACCAGGGAGTTCTGACACCCTGCTCCCTCTCCTCTGCAAGGTGTTTTTTACTCAAATCAACTTCATTGACACTTGAAAACAATGTTCCTTGTTTCTCATTAACTCAAAATCTTATTGTTCTGTTTCAGACCTGAAGAAGGACTTGTGTGTTCCTACAAACTTCCTCGTGTTTCTTCTGCCTTTATTTTGCRCACAAATACAGCCTCACTTGCATTCTGCAGCAAAGCTACTGGTGCTTTGAGTCCTTGAACAACTCAGGAGCACAGCACTACCGGGGTTTTCAGTGATCGTTCATGTAGTTTGCACACACCTTATCTGCCAGAAACCAATGCACCATGCAAGCCTAATAATTACTTTGAAATTGGATGTGTCCTTTTTTAAGAATAGCAGAGAACTCTGTAGATGGTACAGCTACCTGTCCCTGAAGTAAACATACCTGCAGGTGTGAAGACAGCATTTAGTTCTCCTTCTGGAGAGGCTGCCAGACCAAATTATAGTCATCCTTAGAGTTATCCCAATTGCTGTGGGATATGCACTGTTAAATGAAAGTAGTTAGAGGTCCCAAGAACATTGCATCAGAGCATCATTCTTTTTTCCRTTTTCTGACCAAGTCTTTCTCGTAGTTACAGGCGGTGTCAAAGGGCTTCCTGCATCTCCTCAGGAGAGGCTAGCAAGGGGCTGCAGTGCAAGGATTCCTCAGTTCTCCTCCCTGGAGTAAAAATGTACGTGGGAATGTGATAGAGGGGTGATCTGGCTCACTGTATCCTCCTTTTTCTGCAGAAACTTGGGTGCTATTTCTGAGAAATGCTGTCTCAGCTTCTCAAAGCAGTGACCTTGTGGAGATGAGCTGCTGTCAAGGCTATCATTTCAGAGCTGGTGCATACTTGGACAGTATCTCTTTTAGCTTGGATACCATAGCATCACAATAGGAGATGCAGTTCCTGTGGATGGAGACACCCAAGATACAGCCATCAGGGGATAACATGAGGTGGTATCCTAATGCTGCCACTCATTCTGTAATGTATAGGTTAAAATAGACAGCCTGTGGTGAGATGATAGGCCTGGGTCAGATGGAAGACAATTTTTACTTAAGTCCTGTGAGTTGAGGCAGCATCCTCTTGTTTCCTACAGCCCTCCCTTTCATATAACTCCAGGGCCAAATCCCACTTAATTGATAGGCTCTGACAAGATCTTAGAGCAAGAATGATAGCATGGTTGCAGAGCACAGGCTATCATTTAGTATATAAAGTGCCAATTTTCTGACAAAGTGTATAATCTAATATAGTGTTATATAGTGTCTGTGTTTGATAGGGAACCTCTGTAAGTCACCTCAGATTAAGAAGGGAAGAGTTTAAACTGTTATATGGGTAATGACAAGGAAGAAAGCAAACAATTCAGGCACAAATCTCCATTCTCTCTCCCAACAGAGATTTAACAGGAAAGGAAAATACAATCTGCCTGKAATCAGACATACATTTTTTATGCTGTCTGATATCAATGCATAGTTCCTGTTTGCTTCTCCCCTCCTCCAGGGCTGCGAGAGCTTTACAAGCAGGCACATGTTCACATATCCACACAAAGTGTTTTTAGAGAAATTCTTTCTGTTTTGCAGTGTCCCTTGATGGCAGGATTGAAAATAGCTTTATCCAAATCAGTAAAAGTCTTAAGATTTTACTGTAAAGGTACCATGAGGTGGATTTCTCCTACTGGCTAAGCTAGGGGTCTGTCTCTTCAGGACTTGCCAGAATCTAATGACAAAAGGCATATTGGAGAAAGACATGAAAAATTATTACAGATTGACTGCAGGCTGAGTCCCAAACCTGAAAAAAACAGCTTAGAATCCCACTGCAGGATTTGAGGACTCTCAAAAAATGTGGGTGATCGGGGCATGGAGGAGAGGTTGAGATTTGCTCTGATTAATTTACTCATTTGAGGGTCTGAATCAGTGGCATAAGGGTAGTTGGTCGCCCGTCACTCRTGGTGTCCCCCAAGGTTCAAGACTGGACCCTGTACTGTTTAACTTGTTCATTAATGACTTGAATGTTTGCTGACAGCACAAAGCTGGGAGGAGTGGCTGATACCCCAGAGTGCTGTGCAGCCCTTCAGAAGGACCTCAACAGGTTGAAGCAATGAGCAGAGAAGAACTGCCTGAAATTCAAGAAAGGCAAATTCAGGGTCCTGCACCTGGGGAAGAATAACCCCATGCACCAGCACAGGCTGAGAGCTGACCTGCTGGGAAGCAGCTCTGTGGAGAAGGACCTCGGGATTCTGGTGGACAACAATCTGTCCATGAGCCAGCAGTGAGCCCTTCCTTGCAGCCTGTTGCATGGGTGACTGAGCACTGGAACAGATTGCCCAGAGAGGTTGTGGAGTCTCCCTCACTGGAGATATTCGAGAACCCTCTGGATACAGTCCTGTGCAATGTGCTCCCTGCTTGAGCAGGGAGCTTGGAACAGATGACCGCACTGTGGTCCCTTTCAACCTGACCCATTCTGTGTTTCTGTGATATATATTGCAAGCTTAAATTAGGAGCCTTAGCTTTCTAGATAGTCATTAGAGCACAGAGCACCTGCTGAAGAAGGCAGAAAGCCCAAGACTGGATTATGTGGAGCTGATGTGGACTGGAAACTGGAACAGGCACTAACTAACTCAAGCACTGAAAATAAATTTGGTGATTAGGTGGGCAAAAAGCTCCTTTCCATTGTGGTATTTACCTGTAATGTCATGAAGTTCAGCCTGGAGGACATCCAGAAATTTGACTCTCCTCCAGTTATTTGCCRACTTTGGTAGAGCATGCATTGAGTTGCTGTGCCATTACATATAGCAAACAACATGTATAGCTTCAAAGGAAAATGACCATTTATTTGCCCAAGGAGGAAAGCTAATAATGTTTTGGCATCAGGGAATTACATTTCTCTGGTATCTCAGACTAAAATAACTTATTCCTATTGATAAATTAGCCAAGCTGGGGGAGCTGGGTGTAAGGTAAGTCATGGACAATCTGAGTACATTGTTTTGCAGTTGGAGAACGAAAGACACAGGTAAACTTAAGCCAAGAGTTTCAAATAAGGACACTAAAATTTCGTGGTTCAGTTTTGGGTGCTCATCTTCACAGAATTCAGTGCCAGATTTTCAGGACTATTGATCATGTCCACTACAGCAGAAGTTAAAGATATTCTCTCCAGAAATGCAGTGGCCATTTTATGAGCTGAAATTGGTTGCATCTGAAACTGGAATTGACCTGTGTAAACCAAGCCCACAGGCTTTTATTTTAAAGTGAGATGCCAAGACAGAGGAATCAAAATCACCGAAAAAAATCTCTTTTACTTAGTGGTAGAGCTGTTTTCTCTAGCAATACTAAAGATAAATGTTTGAACAGTGTCCTGGTTTGAGACAAATTCGGAGGAACATCCGAAATGAACGTCCTCTGATAGAAGGCAGGTTTCAGCCGCCCCTCCCCCACCAGGTTCAGGAAGAATTTTCCTCGGAGGAAAGTGAAAGGAAAAAACCCCTATTTATTTAACAGACACAATGCACAATGGGAAAAGAATAATGCTAAATAATAAAACCTCTCGCTGTAGAGAGAACCTGGTAAATTTTCAGAGTCCTTTCTGTGGGTGTGGTCTCTCTCTTCCCCTCTTTGGGGCTGGGTCAGCATGGGCCCCACTCCAGGCCAACGGGGTAGGGTCTCCCGATGTATTCTGAACAGTTCCAGAAGAGAAGAAAAAGAAGCCAAAGTCCCAGGAACAAAATGGTTTAACTCTCCATCTCTCTCTGGAGAAACAGAGCCGAAAGCTGGCTGGAAAGCAGCAAAGGGTGCTTCCTCCGCTCTTGCTGCCGCAGAAGCGCACAGAGGAGCAGTGTGACCTTGGAGCACAAACTGCTTTGAAAAGTTCATCTGGCTTTTTTTTTCTTTCTCTTGCACCCAGTTTTAAAGACACAGAAAAGCACAGGAATCATGTCTGGGAATAGAGCAGCGATAGGGGATACACATCATAAAGTCACCCCAAGACAAACAGTAACAAGGAATTCCACAGTAAATCAGACTAAGATCTCCTAAATTTCCGTCCCTTGTGACTTTATTGAAGTATCTTTCATTTACTCTTCAAACCAGAAAACCCTTTCAAGATACTCTAGGAAACTGAATCTTGCATCCATATTTTCCAAATTCAGTCTTTCAATAGTTCTACATTAAGCTGCCAAAGTACCAACTTACGTGATAGGTCTCCATTGAAATAAGAGGTTTTAATCTTCTTCACAAAGCCAATGAAAATATTTCCTGTTATGTTATTCCATAATGGTAGAGGACTTAGAATAAAAACAGATGAGTTTACTATGGAAGATACTATTTAGGAAAGGACAAGAGCTGACTCTTGGGAGAGTATACCAGCACCAATTTCAAGAGTTGCATGTAGGATGCCAAACTGAAGGGGTCTTAGCTCTCACTTTCTGACTTAACCATTAAGACTTGAAGATGAATGATGAAGCGTAAGACCAGGACACCACATTTTATGCAGTGGAGTTACCAGGCAAGAGCCGGTTTTATTTTCTCTCTTTTGGAAACAAAATCATATTGAAAATTCCTCCTTGAAAAGCAGTAGGCAAACCAAAAGAGTATTTTTTGTTTCTACATGAATTTTTTTTTTTTTTTACAATTTTTACGGTAGAAGGAGTTACAAAATCTCTACTGTGAACTGAGACCTTTTTTCAAAAGCATTACAATTTTCATACAAAATTATCTCAAGATCAAGCCAGTTTCATTAAGAATCACCTTTGAGTTGCAGAGTCCCATGACTGATGGAATATATACACTTTCTCATTCTAAAGAGCTGAAGGTAAATTTATGTGCTTCAATTATTCTCTGTCTAATACATATCTCACTTTATTCTGTCACAGACAGCCTTTCCTTGCTATTGGATGCAAAATGTAGATTCAGATTTCTGGTCCCTCAAAAGGAGAGGGGAAAATGGGATACAGATTCAGCTTTTGAGGAAAATGTGCAAAGTGCGAGATACTGAAACAACTTTTTGAGCCCTCCACTAATTCAGAAGCATTGCAATGGAGAAGAATCTTCATGAGAAAATCTTTTTGAGGTAATGAGAGACACAAGAAGAAACACAGTTCCCTGTTTTCCCTCTTCTTTGTTTTTGATTACTTAGGCTGTGAAATCAGTTGACAATTAGGAGTCAATTCCTATGGATTAGAGTAAATTCTGCTTCTGCCTTGCCTTCACTCCAAGGTTAAAGGGACACTACTTTTCACTATCCCATCCATAGCCTACATCTACAGATGATCTCCTTTGGGGATGTGTGAGGATCAGTACTAGGTGCAAGCCACTTGCATTTTTTTGCGATCTTCTAGCAGTAAATATGAAATCCTTGACAATTTCAAGTTTAAAGATTTAAGAGATAAAAGTTCAAATAAGCTAAATCAGAGGCTTCTGTCTAGAAAACTGAATGCATGCAGCAGTTACAGAATCAGGCTCTGTTCCCGGGAAAGCAGTGACACTGGAAAAGACATGGATTTAGACCTGAAAAGCAATGTGACATGAGACTACCAGAACACTCCTATGGGGAAAATAAAATCAAACAGCAAAAATGTTCCATCCTTGGAAATTTAAGAGAGAGTAACAAGTAGGATTAAAGAGGGATTTACTCTGTACACAGTGTAGTGAGAGCCAATACTAGAATATCGAGTCTAGCCAAAGTGTCTACATTTTAAGGAGAGCATTGAAAACATAATTGAAATGCTAGAGAAAAATGTTATACCATGAGCCTTAAGAGGTTTTCCTAAAGGAGTGACTTGATTGCAGCATGTAAGTGCCTTCCTGAGAAGAAAATGCCTGGTAGTAAAAGGTTCTTTAGTGGAGAAAAACATAATGAGTCAGTATAAACTCAAGCTGGGAGAAAAAAAAAAAAGTCAAATCAAATAACATAGAAACAAAAGATCTGAGCAGTAAGAAAACTTAACCAAGAACGGTGGTAGATTCTCTGTTCTTTGATGCCTCAAAAGCAAGACYGTATTCCTTCCTGGATGATTCTTTAGCAAAATGTAATTTAGTTAAAGAGAAGTTGTGATCCACTCCAGCCCAGCTCAATATAAAACCAGAAGAAACAAGGTATATTTGCTTAATTGGAAAGTAAAAACCCTAGGAACACCAGAACAGCCAGGCCTTGGTCAAAGGTTCTGTTTTGGTAAAAACACAAAACAGTTGTCACATGTTTTATCTCAAAATCCATGGGTTTTTTCTTAACTAGTAACAAAAAATAATAAATCCCTAAAGGGTTAAATAATCTAGAGATGTTTCCAGTTCCCATATTCAAAGCTTTCTGGTTGTATCAAACATGACGAAACACCACTGGTTTGAATTTGTTGATTTCAAATCCTGCCCAGCTGCATCCACTGCAGTTAAGCAAACTCATTTGAATGACTGGTCCAGCATTATTTTTAACTTGTAGTTGGGGTAAATCACTGGTATCCAGTGCATGATAATTCTTAACAACAATTCTTACCCTCTRTTGAGTAACAAACATAGATCTGGTCGCTCCAAAAACTTTCATTGCACTTCCCATTCTCAGATTCTCATGCTCCAGTGGATCATCAAACTATTTTCTTGAGAGATTCACAATACTTTCCTTTTTCTAAGTGGTTCATCTCTTAACATTTAACATCTCTAACAAGTGGTAATAATTTCCTTCCAGCTTCAACTTGTGTCATGAAGAAAAAATAGAGATGTGTACTTTTAAAGCTAAAGAAAACAAACAAACTAATAAGGAAGATACTCTAATATGTTCCCATTTACCACATTCTAAAGGAAAGTGAGTTGTCTGCCAGGGAATGTGGTCTTTTACCCTGAGGAATATCCAGCTATTCCTATTGCAATTTATGTGTTCCTTGGTCTGATTACTAAGTTAAGAAGACAAAACTCATGCATTTGTCTTTGAACAAGACTATTGCTGTACTTTTCATGGAAAACACTGGGGTTTTGTAACTGGATTTTCAGCTTGCCTCTACTTGTGTGAAACGCTCTTTGCCTGTTTTCACTGATCTCAGATAGAACTGGAAGTTCAACCACTCAACACACCTTCAGGATGTGCCTTTGCTGTT
The DNA here is from genome assembly GCA_003713295.1 of Parotia lawesii. Taxonomy (NCBI): domain Eukaryota; kingdom Metazoa; phylum Chordata; class Aves; order Passeriformes; family Paradisaeidae; genus Parotia; species Parotia lawesii. Next base: position 2,271,335 of record RAHM01000062.1, read on the forward strand.
CTAGTGCTCCCGACAAACCAGGCCAGCTGGCTAATTAATTAAGGATGAGACGCTTGGTGATGTGCACCTGGAAATCATTAGATGCCTGGAGGTTACATGTTCATGAGTCCTCCCTTGGAATTTGGAGGTTATCTGTTGTGTGTTTGTTTCCCTGGTTTTCTGCTGGTAAAGTTCAAAGAAAGTGATCTGAGAAGCTGAAAAATAATTCTTTGCTTCTGGCCAGGTGCAATTAGTTGTATTTATTGGTAGTAAGAATGCAGATTAGAAGTTGACGGGGAATGAAAGTGAATAGAGCAGCCTGGGTCATTGTGTGTGGTTAAATTTATTCTGCAAAATAACTTCTCCTGTAGAAATTAAAGAAATAGTAATAAAATTGAATTAAGTTTGAGGTTTTTTTCTTGTAGTTCACTCAAAAAATGGAGAGAAAATGTCTGTGTGCCATGATGCTCCATGCAACTCACGGCCTCAAAACAGAGACAGAGAGTGAGTTACTCCCAGGCTGTCAGCTTTTCAACTTTCTTTTCTACTCTTTCTCTTATGTACAGCAGCCATATGTTTTGCCACAATATAAGGTCAGATATGTTGCCTCATCACAATTTGTGGCTGGAAAATTATGACACTGACACACAGATAATCCAATAAAACTCTTCTGTTGGTCAGAAAATGCTTAGTCTTTGAAATAAACATTCCTATAAGAAGTTATCTGATTTTGTGAAAATTGTAATGAGAAGTTTTTCAGGTCTGAAATGATATTTGTAACCAGCAATAAGGATAATAAGAAGAAACTTTAGAATAATATAGCAGTCTGGGTATACAGGAAGAATGATCATCTTATATGCAGTGCAAATGTAATTTTTTAATTATTTATTTTAGAGAGCAGATTTTTTTTTCATCTATTAATAATGTTTTCCTGCTGGATTTAAGTAATAGGAATCTGTCTTGGAGTCAAAGATTACTGAGCTGCATTCCACAGAGCAAGAAATAAGGCAGAAAATTTTAAGGACATTAGTGAATAGTCACGGAGGTCAACATGGCTCCTTCCCTTCTGCTCTGCTATAGTCCGGCACAGTTCAGTGCACTGAAACATTTTGTCGGATTAACTAATCTGTGTTGGATCTTAAATATGTGATTTAGTGCAGCTGAACAAGCTCCTAAAAGACAGCTGAGCCATGGTAAATCTTGCTTTTAGCCTGTGTCAGATCTGAGATAATTTAGTTTTTCCCACCATGAAATTACTGGTAATACAATACAAACATATGCTTCTATGGAGRAGAGCTTATTTTAGAGGCAGAGTATAGTAACTTTTTTCTTCCTTTCTTTCTTTTTCTGTTAATACTRGTGGTTTAAACAACATTTTTTGCCCTTTCTTTTTTTATTTTTTCAGAACTGTCTGCAGAGGTCTCCTGTTCCGTTATGCTACCATCTGTTCTTCTGTTTCAACAGTACAAAACATAAATAGACTTTTTTTTTAAGTCATTGCCAATTTCACTGAAAGGAGTACATACAAAAGATCAGAACAGAATAACTGAGACATTTACAAGAGGAAAAGTTGCAAAATTATGGAAAAGTGGTTCTTTTTGTTGACAACTTTAAATTAAAGCTCAGATATGCCTTTCCAAGTAGATGATGGTTTTTCCTATTCCCCCCTTTCAGCTGACACTCTGGGTCTTGCTTGACTAGAGTCAACAAAACACATTCCTTGGGTGCAGGGGAAGACTGAAAGATAGGAAGTAACTGAATATATATAAGATCAGATTCTTTTGGGTGGCACCAGTTCAATATTCACCAAGAAAAATGACATTGCCTTCTATATTTTTAATAAGCCAAGAGAAGAAAGGCATGGATCATGAAATGCAAAGGCTTTAGTACCAGACACAACTAGAGTATCCGGTTTTCTTGCTGCTGTTTACTCTTGCCCTCCTGGAATAAAGAAGGAATGAGACAGGCATGTGACATCCAGACAATTGCAAATTGCAGCCACAACAATTTGGTTGCATTAATTTTCTTTATAAGTCTAACTTTGTTGTCTGCACTAATAATGGTAGTTACTGTTTAGTAAAAAAAGTTCACCCCCAGGAAGGAGCAAATAACGAGAGGCTGTACCCAAGGAGTATATTTAAAATCAATACATTCAAAGAGGAAAACTGCATAGGTGGTCGCTGGGGAGGTCTTAACTTGGGATGCTATCTATCTATCTGTGTCATATTGGATTATGTACATGCCATACACTGAGGGAGATTAAGGTTTATGATCTTACAAGGAAATAAGTCTATAAGAAAAAAAATTGTGCTATTCAAAGGGCCAGAGAATTTGAAATGAAAAAAAATTAAATATTAAAGCCAAGCTGTGTAGGTAATAATGGGATAAAGAAGTAAAAGGCTTATGACAGTGACATCACTCAGAAAATGAGAACAAAATGTGGCAGCTTTGATGGACTTTCAAGGCAAAGATTTTGGAGTGAGGGTGGTCAAAAAGACACAATTTCTCAAGTTTTGTGGAATTAGAGATACCAAAAATGCCAACTCCAAACCCCTGACTATAAGAATTTTACAACCTCTGCTTGTTTTTGCAGTGATTTGTATAAGAGAGGAATGAAAAAATGCTAAGTGAACTTGCCTGTGTGTGTGAAGATCAAGACCAGTGAAAAATTGCTGTGCTGGTCAGGAAGCAGTCTTTAATGGTGAGATTTACTGGGATTGTGAAATAATTTCCCCAGAGGAAGCTGCTACAGCAGACACATTGCTTGCCACATTTAAAACAGGCCTTTCAGATGTACGAGGGAGTCTTGTGTAGAGAGCAATCCTGCTGCAGCCCTGATGCACCTTCCCTGTTCCTAGTGTCTGCTAACCTGCTAAAGCCCTTTGTGTAGCCCAGTCAGCTTGGGAAAAAGTTTTGAGTAAATTTTCTTTTGTCCTAACAAGTCTCGCCACTTCTTTTGATCTTCCATTTCATTTCCTAAAAGCAGCTTCATTTTGACARTTGTAATTCATGGATTTCTTTTGTATCCTCATGTTCCATTGTTAATGGATCAAGAGAATATATAGGCTTCCAGCACAGCTGGAAAAGAATAGTCCAATACTATTTCAGTTTCTTAACATTCCTTTGACATTGTGAGAAATTATGTAAAGAGCCCCACGATTCTTATTTCTGTTGCCAACAGCCTACAAGAGTGTTTAGACTGGGATTGGGAAAGTTATGATTTGTAATGCCACGCTATGCCAAAAGACGTGCGGAACAACATTCACTGGCACTTGGTCCAAAAATTGAAAAGGAAGATACTGGGTCATTATGTGCAAACCATTTGTATTACAGGCCTCAGGTAGCTGCTTGTGCTTCAGCTTAGGTTTGGAAGAAATAAATGAATCTCCAGAAAGCTGAATGCTGTTGGAGGAGACAGCTAGATTTCCTCTCTTCTTACATCCTGAATGGGATGTGTCTAATAATGTGCCTGCTTATTCCGCTCAGTGCAAAACCATAAATGTCAGCTGGGCTTTCATACAAGGAATGTACCCCTTGCACAACAATAGAGGAAGCCAAAAATGTGCTCCGTGTCACAGTGATGAGTATATTAGAAAACGCTGAGATAGAGAGCCTGTTAAATGCAGCCCCAGTCAAAGCAGGGTCACAAATTCCTGGTGGTGGGTTAGCTCACTCACACTGCTTCCTGCCCTCCAGGAATATTCAGGCAACTGGATGTCTGAAGAAAGACTGCTCCTAAGATGATCATTGGTATTGGGTTGTGAACCAGCCCAGCCCAAGCCCAGCAGAGAGGAGCCAAGCCAAGCTGAGTACTGCTGACCACAACCAAGCCCAGGGGTCTGGAAGGTGGGACATGCAACATGGATGATCTGGCTTTTTGGGGTTTTTTCTATCATAGTTTTTATTGTCTTAGGCCTGGGGATGGGGAATGCCAGCTGTGGAGAGCACCCACCATCCTGCCTTTGTCCCAGGAGACCATGTGGCACTAGCTATGGAGAGCATCTGCTGTCTTTCCCTTGTCTTGGGAATAACTGTGTGCCACTGCCGAGCTGCAGGAACGTTGCCATCTTGTCTCAGTGGCCAGGAAGAACTAAGCTGAGGTGGTGAACACCTTTTGTGTGTAAAGCACCTTCTCTGTTGTATACTTTTGTTACTAATATTGTTCCCATTACTGTGCGTTCCTTATTCTCCATTGCTGTTTGCTTTCAGTAAATTTTTATCTCAGTCCATAGTCTCTGCCTCTGTCCCTCTCACCAGAGAGGGGCAGAGGGGAAGGGAGTGTCTTACCTGGGGTTTAATTCCCAGCTGGTTTTAAACCACCACAAGATCAGTAGCTGAAGTACATGGAGTGTGTCAAGGAAGTTCTTCTGTGCTTTAATGATCCTAGGGTTTATTGTGTTGGCATTTTCTCCTCAGTTTGTATTAGCAGTTTGAAGATACATTTTAGTAGTTTTTATTGGTAGGGTATTGAGTCTTGGCTGCAAGAATGAGGGTCACTATAGCCAGAAGCTGTGAAAGTCAATTTTGACTTAACATCAACCCTGCTGCTTTAGCTCTGGGACTCTGCTATTCCAGATACACATTTGTAGCAGATTGACTGGAGGCTTGTGAGGCAATTACAAGAACACTTAAATACTTGGCCAAAGCTGCCAAACTCTCATTACTTTCCATCAGAACCAGAAACCCCAGGTGGGATGCCATGAGCTTGCAGGCATGTGCCTTGTCTCACATACATCTCCATGCCCAATATYTGCAGTCCTGTACTTTTGTACAAGGCAAAAGCTCGTTAAATACAATGTTGATTTTCTTTCTTTTATTGCTGGAATTACTAATAATACTTACTGACAGTAACAACATTTTCAAGCTTGTGGAGGGGCTAGCACTCAACATTTCTGAGGGTTTTCTCTCTTGACTATACACAGTGATTATCCAGGGGTGTCTTCAAGAATAATTTTTGAACAATTACATGAAAGAAAGCTGGCAGATATGATAATGAATTGGCAAGTGTTTTTATGCCTGTCCTGCATGGCACATGCTGTCCATGGCTARCAGCTGGTTAAGATCCTTCCTGAACGTGGGGACATCTGCAGCACATGCATATTTGTTTAAAGTTTGCTGCTACAAAAGAATTTGGGTAGACACGATGTACAAGAGGGATAAGGGGGAAACTTTTGAGTAAGCATGAGCTCTTCAGTGAGCAGTGTATTTTCTCTTGTGAGATGAGAACGTGTTTGTGTTTAGAAAATTAATTATTAACTGGAAGAGACTTTTATGGCAACGTTTACCACGTTCGTGAGGCGTACATGACTAAATAATTCCCCTGCTGACATATGAAACAGTGCCTTCCCCTCTCTCTGCCTCCATGCCCCATATGTATCTGTCTCCCACAGACATTTAACTAGGACTTTCACCGTGAAGCGAACTCTAATGTTTTTGTGAGTCAAGGGATAATGAGAATGGACTAAGGCATTAATGTATTCAAGACAGATGATAATTTCCTGCTGCTATATAAAAGGCAAAGCATCTATTGTCAGAGCAGAATCCTCTGACAGTGCTGTGTTATCCCAAATGACTGAGATATTTCCATCTGATGATGCGGGTACATTAGAGTGACAGTTTCCCTGTGTCTTACATCTATTTTATTTCCTTGAGAAAGCAGTGTTCATTCTCAGAGTACTGTATTTGCTTCCATAATGGTATTGGTTCCCTGCAAACAGAGTTTGACCTTAAAATCTGTATGTATTGTGCGTCTCTCTTGCCAGGCTTGGTAGTGGCCCAAGATTATGGGTGTTATTTCTGCACAGTAACAGTTTGTAAAAACAAACAAAAAAGAAATACTGGGTAAAAATCCTGAATTCGGAAGACATACTGGCCTTATTCACTTATAAGTCTCAAGTGCTAAAGCCTGGCTCATGCACGTTCATCTGCTAATGTGCTGCATATATCACTGAGTGCCTTACTTCTACTTTGAACAGTGCAAACCTCCCTCATTGAGATACTTCATTTTGTCAACTTAGTTGTCTGCAAAAAGACTCTGCAAGCAGACTTAAAAGCATAAAGTAAATATTTATTAGATAACACACCTAAGAAAGAGGATTTAAGAGAACTACAAGGCAAAATGCTGGCAGGCTCACCGCCTGACAGAATACCCTAAGTCTTTCCTGACAAAGCAGGCATGGGTTGGGGGGGAAGGGTTGTTTTCTGCTGCTCCCTCAAGCCAATCCTCTATGATGATGAGGTGCCATTTCCCTGGTTTTCCCCCTGGGATTCTATACCTTTCCACTTCGGTGTTTTTTTTTTCTTGAATCTCTGAGCTACCCACAGTTCCTGGCCCAACTATCCTAACTTCATAGTTTTCTCTTTCTTATCTTTAAGGTTTCTGTTCTGAAGACTTTCTCACAGCTGTTTTCCAGAGGTGATTTCCTGAGAACTCCATGCCAAGATGATGTAACTGTGTCAGATCAGAGTTGGATCTTAAATCCTTGGAGAACAAAGCTCCTTGCCACAGGCTGAAAGTTTGTATATGTTTGAGACAAGATGGGATAAGTTCTTGCAAGAGGAGCCCATTGAGAATCATCGTATTCACAGAAACACTATTTGGCTTCAGAGTCAGTCTCACATTACAAAAAGTTTGCAAGAGGCACTGAGGAAATCACATTTGCTTTGCATCTTATACTCCTCCCTAGGTATTAGCAGAGAGTGACCTTTCACCTGATGTAGCATGACTGCTCTTATAAATTTGTGTAGTTTCGATTACTCTGGGATAGAATAGCGACTGGTTTTGAATGTCCATTGCTGAAAAAGCACTCCTTATTTGTTATTGATCAACATGAGAATGCTGTGGTTTAGGGGGACAGCAGTTACGGCCTCTCTTTCCCTCTGTTTTCACTCCATCTCTCAGGAGGTCACCAGTTCAGGTTTCCTCATATTCCTGCTTCATGTTCATGGATATTTGGGAATTTAAAGGGTGATCCTTAACATGTGGTTTCTCCAAACTCACCATGGACACAGACTGGACCCATCTCCTTTCCTCTGCACACCTTGTTGCTCTCATTCATTCTCCCAGATGAACATGAGAGGGAAAATCTAAATTGTAAGGGATAATGTGGGAGACTATTTTGTGGAAAGCACCTTGTTATCAGTGGAGTATAATCTTTGTATAGAATGAAATCATTCTGAAAGCATGTATGATCCTGATCTTGATTCTGTAATGCATAAAAATCTGGTCTAGCATTTCCCCACCTCCCTTCCTTCCCTTACTAAGACCTCTATTTTCTGACCACTGTCACAAGTGTTTCCCRTGCACAAATAGAACTCATTGTAGAGATCCCTTGAGATCGTAGTGTAAACCTTTAAAAAATGACAAAATATGCCACAAACAGAACTGTGAACTCTGTTGCTTATAATGTCCTGCAGAACAGGATATTTCAGTTGTAAGGGATCCTCTACTAGGCTTTTGCTACCGTGTCATTACTACTGGCAGGTGACACAGTTTATGTGCAAGCCAAAGTGTGACGCTACTACTCCATGTAGGGGACCACCTACCAATTTCACAGCTGAGCTAAAAATCTAACAGAAAGCAGGATTTGTTGTAAAATCTCTTACACCTTTTACAGACAACTGTTGCTAGAACACCTGGAGAGCAACTTTCTTTCAAGTACTTATGCTCATCTTTTTCAGATGGAGACCAGAAGGGTTGAAAATCGCATCTGAACTTYGCACTTGTAAGTGACTGGAGGTTTGAAGTCACCTGTCTTGGATGGAGCTCATTAGCACTTTTAYGTTACTGTTAGTCAAGGAGCCTTGTTGGTACTTCATGGTGCATGGGTCTAAAGAGAGTTAAGCCTCCTTTCTTAGAGCTGTGTTGTTTCTGCCATGCTTTTCTGCCTCTTCGCTGGACTGGATGTTATGCAATTAAAAGGCATATGCTAAGCAGACGTGTTGAGAAGGACRACCACATTTTCCTTGCTTACAGCCACATTCTTGGTGTTTAAAATAGGAAAGGCAGTGGCCTTAGTTTAGAAATGAAGGACTGGATACATGGGTTTGAAGATGTCTTTATCTTAGATTCAGACACTGAGCTCTTAACTGTTGTTGACACAGGCCTCTTCGTTTCCAGCATGGACTTGTTGAGCTTGGTGTAACRTGGGACTTTGAAGTATGAGGTGGTTTGCAGATGCATGTTGTATATGACATCTGAGGTCAGTGTGTGTAATAGTCTCCATTGATATGTTTGGCCCAGGATATGCTTTCCTGCTTCCCGCTGCTGTGTTGATCTTTCATTTTATGGCCTGATTTGTCTGTCCTAGATTTCCACCTTCCATTATGGGACTTTTTCTCTCCCTTTATAGTATTTCAAACTTTTTTCAGTTCAGCAAACAGTTTGTTTCCCCCCTCTGTCCTTCAAATAAAGTTTTCTTTGGCAATCTCTGTTAGGTTAAATTCAATAACTATTTAACTCAGAAGGATCCCTGAGGAGGAAGCCAAGAGTCAAATGCTACAATTATTCACATTTTGGTGAGAGGAATCAGACTTCTCAGGAATCATTTCAAACAAAGCGCTAACAGTTTATTCCTGCTGGGTGGAAGCAGGAAGTGTGCTGGAGGGAACCTGACAGCCTCCTGAGCACCGTCAGGAAGCATAAAATGGATGGGCAAGCAGAGGAAGAGCGAGAGGCATTAACAAAGAAAAATGCCTCATTTCCTCCCTGAGACTAATTGGAAAAATATGTTCCTGGTTGTGGCAGTGGTAATTTCTCAAGGTGGCAATATCTGCAGCCTGTCCTGGCGTGGGGCTGGCCACAGGCTGGACCTCTACCTGAAATGTCTGTGATTAGTGCAAACTATAGTTGTTTGTTTACAGTATAAATGGACACATACGCACACATATATCTACATATAAACATACCAACATATACACATGTAAGAGGTTTTGTTCCCCCGAGGATCTATGCTTCATTTCTAGTAATTCTTGACTATACATACATTTACAGAATAAAGCATAGCAGAAAACAATTATTTTATTTTTTTATTAAACTGTGCTTTCATTCACTGCCTGTTCTCTGTTCTCGTCCCCACTTGAGGGTAGCTTACTCCATGAAAATATAAGGAGAGCTGGAGGGAGAACAGAAGTGATGTAATCATATTGGTCACAATATTTTAGAATAAAAATGAAATAGCTTATAAATACTGATGCAAGTTGTGGGTGAAAAATGGAAAGAGAAAGATTTCCTTTCACACATTAAGGAATGCTGACATCACCCATCCTCTGTAATCTTAATGCAATTTTGATAAACCCATTTACATTTCCCTTATGAGCAGGGCCAGTCCAAATTCAGATGTTGCTCACCTGGGCTACTCTAATTCCCCTGCTTGGATGACATCCTTTAATAGCCTCTGTGCCATCAAAAATGTGCAGTGTAACTCCTCTCTGTCASAGCCTCTGGCCATGAGATTTCACCTTTCCCAGGCCAGGAAAGAGGCACAGGGCAAGAGTCAGTTTGCGATTGCTGGGACTGAGACGGTATTTCCTATGAACTGGAGAATTTTCTGCTTGTGGATGTTTCATACAGCCCCTTTATGCTACCTCAGCATCACAGGTCTCTTGCACAGGGTGGGGAACCAGAGGGAGAGCTGAAGAGATGCAGGGCATGCACATTCTTGACCATGTGGTATCTGGAGCAAACAGTGCTTAAATTCTTAGGTCTAATTACTTATAAAAGCTTCATTCAAAAATCTTTGTTTCACATCTCTTCAATTATATTTTCTGTGCAGCTGATGCTAAAAGCAAAATATACAGTCCAAATGTAATGCAGAGGTTCTCTTCCAAATAGAGGGGTTGGCACCTGTCTTTCAGCRATCCGATTCAAAATATTCAGCCACTCTAGATGTACTGAGTCTGTCATAATTTTCTTGGCTCTTCACCCTCCTGAGACAGACAAAAGAATCTGTCTGTAGTTTGCTATGTATACATGTCTTTTAGGCAAATCATTTTAATAAGGACATAGAGTGAAATTGTTAAGCGAATATGTGAGTAGTGGGCCACACCATATACCTAGGAATGTTAATACATGGAGAGAATCTAAAATTACAGGTCTGGAGGTTTAATCTGTAGAGGCTTTACAGAGGCAGCAGTGTACTGAAAATTCACAAAGCACCTACCTGTATTCATAGCATGATTTTGCTTTTATTAAAGAAGGAAAAGAGATTTCAAGAAGAGATCAAAAAGCAAGTCTTTGTTGCAAACATCCCAAACACACTTAGAAGCCAGCACCCTTTTAACACCTCTGTCCACAGCCCCTTTCAAAGTTCAACATATGTGCAAATTAGAGAATACCTTGCAATAATGAATCACCTCCCACTTTCCTCACTCTCTACTGTAAATGTGAGTACATGACACTCAGTGTAGAGCATGCAAATACACAAAAAGATTAATGAATTCTTCAGGTATTCATAGACAAGCCTTATGGCATAGTATTCTATAAAGTCAGTATGGAAGGAAACCCAGAAAGWAAGTATAGATAGCTCAGCAGCTGGGGAATTAGCAAACTGAAACAATGAGATTTCACTTCTACACCTCAGTGGCTATTTCACACCATCTAGAATGGATTTGGAGATGGTGGTAAAGCTCTCCTAGAGACCAGAGATTAGGATATTATCTTGGAAGAGTGTAGAAACTGTGTTCAGATCTTTACTTGAAACYAGCAGACGATTGCCAGCTATGGCTTCTACTTTGAATCTGAATACCAGAGGTCAATAATTTGTAAGCCATGGAACAATTTGTCTCTACTGTGCTCGTTTTAAGGGTAAACTTCAAGGCTCTAAATCAGATGAATTGTCTTAGTGGTTGCAGTCTCCTCCCATCTGATATCTCTTTCCCCTTCTTTCTCTGAATGGATGGTGTCCTTTCTGTTTTCAGTTTTGCATATCATTTACACAACTGTGTATTTTATATTTGCTCAGACATCGATTCAGTGTCTTGCTYTTCCTAGGACTCACTAGCCATGTCTTTGCTTCTACAGATGGCAACAATAAGGTCRCTGTGCTGTGACCGTGGTTCAGCCACCCAGCAAACAGCCAGTTTGGGTGTGAAATGGGAAAGCTATCATGGATGTTTTGAAGAGCTTGACCTCTACAGGCTCTTGGGCAAGCTGTACAGTAATTCTCTGTAGGCTGCAGAATTACTCTTTGCTCACCAAAGCAGTTGTCTGGATGGTAAATGCAGTGATTAAGATGGACAGAGAGGAGGAGAGACATCTTTGAGAGGGTCAGAGGTATTTGCCTTCACAATTTCTTCTTCCTGTTTCTTTCTGTTACATGGTGAATCACCCACCTGGACCGTGCTCTCTCACAGAGACATCACCTCTGCTCTGTGCTGATCCATGCTGATCCATGCTGATCCTCTTGTTTAAGGCATTGACTATGTTAGCCTGAAAACACTTTGTATATGAAAGAATATATTAAAAAAGAAAAAAGGGGAAAAAAAGGAAAAAAAAGGAAAAAAAAGACACTTTAGGGGAGATAAGAAAGGAGGGGGTACATCTATACTATTGTTGATTTGTTTTTTTTAACCACTTATAAAAGTTTTTCAAAGCTACTTGGTTATACATTTCAGTGTTAATTCTACCAGAGATTTCCTACAAGCCCAGGTTTCCTGGGCAGACTCCACTCTGGGGGATTCTGTCTGGGTATCCTGTAAAACACTTGGCTAGTGGCCCTGCCTGCTACAGGCAGCATACCTGCATAGAATGACTCTGCTTCTGTTTAAGGGCAACATTTAGAGTGTGGGAGGTATAGGGAATGGACTTTATTCAAGCATATACAACATTTGTTTTTAATTTAATTTTCTCGCAACTATTACACAGCAGAACATCGGAAAATATGAGGACCTTTCTTGGGGTGGCTGTTCTGATGTAAATGAAACATAACATATAAATTTAAACAATAAAAACAAAATCATGTCTCTTTTAGCTCTAATCTCAGTTATTCCTTGTTCTGAAAAAAAAAAGAATGGAAGACTGATTATGGTGGTGAAGAAGGTTGTTTGGTTTTTGCTAACTAATGAAAGTTACRGTGGATAAAATAAGGGCGCTTTTTTTTTCTCAGATTACTCATAACCTTTTACTTTTCTTTCCTTACCCAATTAAAATCCAGCACATCTAGAAGATGCTTCTGTTTGCACAAAACTAAATTCAAATGTAGCTGGCGAGACATCAGTGCATCACTTAGCTGGCTGTGAAAAGTAGCAGGGGCTCTGAGATCCTGCCAGTGTTTAAGAGGGCAAAGTGCTAAAAGAAAAATCAGTCAAATTCTCAGATTCATTATGACCCATAAACTTTCTCCCAGAAATTAAATGCCCGGTGGAAGTCAGCAGAGTGCGCTTGTGTCTGAGTGTGTGTGTGATGGAAGTCAGAAATACTGTGCACAGAGAGGGGGGACATTTTCCTCTCAGAAGCAGCCACTGACTGCAGAGGGGAAGGTCAGAGCCCTGGCTGCAGCCCTCCAGTATGTCCTTTCTGCACAGCTGGCACAGGCAGGCACCCCCAGGAGCAAGCAAAGGGAGTACTCACACCAGTGTGTACATCCTTGGATAGCACTCACAGACCTGCACCCCGGAGTTATTGCATGATCACAGCTGGGAACTGCACAGGGAAGACCTGCGCAGCACTGAAATCTGCTCCCTGTATGAGGCCCCTCACGTTCACTGCTCCTGGTCAGTCAGATGTCTGTTACAATAGCATGTTATGCAGAACCTGTGTATAGAATATTTTCACGAGGCAATATTCGTTTTCCATACCCTCTTATTCTCTGTCCAGAGTTTCCTAGAGCAAAGGGAGGGATGTGAGATCCCRTCTCCACTACTGATAGAGCAGCTCGGCAGTCAGCAAATGAAATACTTTCCCTGTCCCCTGTATAATTATCTGTATCTTGAGCCCTGGCCAGCATGACTCATCTTCATTTCAGTAAGGGGACAGGCTGGAACTGGGAATGGCAGAATTAATTTACCATGTTTTAATAGAGAGGCAGTTCAGGAAGGGAGGGACTAATGAGATACTTTACAAAGAAATTAGTAGGGTTCTATTACAGGGTTGTCTTTCCTGAGAAAGCTGCGGTAATGACAGATGGCATCAGGCATGGCCTCCTGATCCCTCCCTGCCTCTTCCCTTCTCCCTCGGGGGGCTGCTCTCCAATGCACCATCTCCCCTGATTATTTCCCCATTACTGGAGTGATGAAGGTGTCCAGCTCACATATCCTTCCTGAGCTCAGGGTATAAAGCAACTGAGGTGTGTTGCACATCTCAAGCAATGAAGAGTTCATAGGTGAGACTGCTGAGATACCTCCCGCCCCTGAGGGCATAGGAAGAAGAGCTCATTTTTGCTTGTTTTTGCCTTGATTATGAAGAAGCAGGCCCAGGAGTCCCAGCAGTTCTGCTGACTCAACATTCATTCAGGACTCATTTGCAACCACTCAAAGGTCATTATTGAATATTTGATTCTGCAATGAACTTAGAGAGGCAGGATTTTTTTCCCCCTCCATTCAGGGAAGCATGTGAGAACATGGTTATCTTAAGTGGGTGATTAAGGCTCGTTGCCTTTAAAAGTACAAGCAGATTCTTTTGTTCTGTATTGAATCAGGTCAAAAGACTGGATTTTTTACAGGTGTGATAGTCTTGTACCACCTCATTTAGGTATATTCAGACATTTTCCCCTAGAAAGGTTTTTTGTGGTTTTGATTGCACATTTTCGCTTCCAAATATTTTCTTAACTTTGCTTCAAATGAAAAAAAATGGAATGGATAAAAGAGTTCTTGTAACTATTGAAAACAGTAAATTCAGTTCAAGCCTCACAGGTTTCAGATGTGGCATTCAAGTCTGATGCAAAAATTCCTAAAAGACAGTCAAACCCATCYTCAGTTGTGCTGCAGCTTGCTTACCTAAACAAATGCCAAGTTTTCTCTTTRGTTTCAACATTTATCTCCCATGTGCTCAGCTTTTATCATAGTGCATTACAACGTCACAGTTTATACTCTCTTTCCTACCCATCAGGCATCATGCAGAGCTCTGCAGTGGTTAAGGTAAACATATTTTTGTGTCTATAGACAGAGTAAACAACTGGTGACAAAATGACCTACTCATCTCTAAAGTCATTAGCTTCGACTCTGTATCAATCATTCCATATTGCTGGGATAATAATCCCTAATTATGAGCTGCTCCTGGTGTTAGCACTATTTCCATTTAAATGCAGATATTTCCTGACCTTCTGCTTCCTGAGGAAAGTGAGAGCACTCCTTCTTTTCAAAGTCAACGGAGGGCAGAGGGCGACAAGCCTGTCTTTATAAGCACTTTGGGGCCGTTTTCACCTCACCAAAAGGTCCCAGGTGCCCCTGGGAATAGCAGGTATTTTGACAAGGCTGGACAATGCTCTGGACTGGTTGGGCAGAGCAGGACTCCTAGAGTAAATTGGCATTGCAGACACGTCACTGCTGGTACGGTGTCAGCTTTGATGATGTTGCAGTAACTTGCTGGCTATCTTCCAGTACAAGCCACAGGCTGAGTGGTCAGCATGTAGAGGGGTTCATTGTGGTGGAGTGGAGGAAAGGCCAAACTTCTTTTGCCTCAGGTCTTGAAGTAGATGGGACTCAGCTTGAGTTTTAAATGCACTCAGGCATTTCTTAAACGTCAAACTTGGTGCAGGCCACTGACAGTGTGTTTGGGATTATCAGGTTTGCATTTTTCTAAATTCTCATATTTTTTTCTGTTGTCTCATTCCTGCATTATCCTATGCAYTGATCGTTGCTCATAGTTTTCTTCCATTCCCAAAGGGGATGAAATTTATATTGTTTTTATTATTTTGACATATATATATATATTCATTTTTTTAATATGTCCCATGAAAGGGAAAATTACTGTCTCTGTCTCACTTTGATTGGTGTGTCTTGTTCGATTTTTTTTTTCCAAAAGCACACAAAAATACATTAGTTCCAAAGAGGTAACTTTTCTCTCCAGAGATGCTGAAAGAAATGGGGCAGTCTCATAATATAAGATGCTTACTTCTTTCCCRTCAAACTTAAATCCTTTTAAAATCAACGTTTTTATCAAGGAAAAAGTACAACAGAAGAACTTTTTCTGCTGATGTTTTTTGACAAGGTAGGAGGAAGAATAGGAAAGATAGTTCAGTTGCCATGGCCACTTCACAGAGAAGGAGAACTTGTCACTGGGATGCTGACTGTGGCCATGCCTTACTATGTTATATAGTTACCTGTTTAGTGGGAATAGTACTGTGAATGTATGACTTGCTGCAAGTGTTTCACCATCAAATTATATGGCAATGAGAATTGTGATTACCGTGTGCCACATTCATCACTGATATGGTGATGGTGGGGTTTCTGTTTTTGCAGACATTGAATTTGCCCACAAAAGGCCCAAAGATAGGAATTTGAATTTTAGACATCATTWTTTCTTCAGTGAAGCATCCAGAAACTTCTGATTTTTGTATTTTGACTGTATATATGCGAGTTTATGTGTATATTTTTGTAGAATTTATATTCTTGTCTTCTGCTGAGCTTCAGAAAATCTGCACTCCTTTACAAGTATTGTCCCTTGAAAAAGAAATCTTTAGAGATTGTATGAAAAACCAGTTCAGAAAGTAATAATTTGGGTCAAAGAGGTTACTTATGGGTGAATGGAAACAAGTTATTATAGGAAAACCTATAGTTAATTTTGTTTTATTTGCACATATGTTCATCTTGCAATACTGCTATATCAGGAGAATTAGAAATAATTTCAGTTAACTTCTTGAAGATAATAATCTGACTTTTCACTTTGTTTTAATAAGCAAATGAGAAAACTTTGGATAGATGARACTGTTTCTTTTTTCTTCATGGGCATTTGCTAGCTCTGGACTCAACATACAAATATATTAGCCTCTCCTAAGTTGTGACTTGAAACATAGGACTGGGTAGGTTAATGAAAGAAATACATTTCTTCACTCTGTTGTCTTTGAAAAAGTAATTGAATATACCTGATTGTTTGCACTTTTTCTGAAAGTGATTCCATCAGTAAATTTACTTTATTTCTTTGCAATGTTTTTCTTTGTCAGTTTAAATTCTGTTATAACAATCTTGTGAGTTATAAGGAAATAGTACACTTTTGGAAAAAATTTTCACGTTCCTCAATTGGTATCATTACTTCAGTTAAAAAAGGAAAAAAAGGGTTTTTAACTTTACCACTTATCTTTAACTCAAAAAATCAATGAAATCCATTTGAAATAATGGCTTACTGTAAAAAACCTGCAGATAAGTAGATAAAATGTTACAGAATTCCTGCTTAGCAATTTGTTCAGATATTTAGATGATTTTTGCAAGTTTGGGGGTTTTTTTATTTCTTTTCATTCTTAGATTAAAAACTGTGATTTGTGTTGTATTTTCATTAATGATGTGAAAATTCCATGACACCATGTTTTTTTAAAAAAAACTTCTGATGCTTAYTGTCTTCAAATGGACTGAAAGACTCCTAAGTTTTTTTGKTTTTTTTTTTTTATTGGTGTCTAAATAAACAGATTGTAAAAAACTATCAATTAATATAACTTGGAAAACAGACTCTAACCAATTTTTTAAACTTGAAGTAGAGTTTGGGTCAGTTTCTATATAGACTGGCCTTACATATCAGGTAACTTATTTTATCCTTTTAGTCTTCTTATGGAGTCTACAAAAACAGTAACTTTCTTTCATAATGGGAATCTTTTATCAAATCGCCGATGTACATTGTTGCTTTGTGAGTAGCACTTCATTTTGACTGTGAAGCTATATATATGTCTGAGAGATCAAGTTTTGTGCACCTAAGCACAGCTAGCATCTCAGGAAGTTTGACATTGAACTGGAACATGGAAGGCATTTACCATACTATTGGGAGTGGTGTAAAACCCCATGTTAAACAGAAAAACAGTCTTGCTTAACGATGCAAAAACAAAGGCCAAAATAATCTCTAGTTTAAGGAAATTCAATACATTCCACTCAATAAATGGATTCAAGAAAATTGAACTTCTGCATGAAGACACCTGAGAAGAGGACTAGGCTTAAAAACCCATCTTCTCTATCAAGCCTTGTTTGCTTTCAGTGCTGCGCAAGATGTGAAGAGTTGCACACTTCGTGAAAATGTTTCCAGTGTCTTCAGTGGACTGTTAAAACATTGCCTGGAGACTAAAGAACTGATGGACAAAAAGCTCCCTTCCCTGGTTTAATTTTTAAAAGATGTAGTTCAGACGAGATTTTGTGAGACATTAAAGGTTTAAAAAATTCTCCCTAGATGAATTAAATGCTTGTAAGTAATATTTCTTCTTGGAATGCAGCAATTGTCCCTGAAATTACTTTGATAGATATTGAATTGTATCTATTTTTACTTCATTGTTCAAAGCTTTTACAGCCCTGTTCAATATTTGTTCTTCTTATAGTGGTCTTTTGACATACTGAGTTTTTGTATGTCACACCATGGCACAGGGTAGAACAATACAATTATTACATAGGGTTTAAATTTGTATCCTGACATGCTCAGCAGAGAGCACACCCACACTTTCACACCTGCCTGTCACCAACGGTGATTACTTCTTTTCATTTCTCTATTGGACCAATCTGTTGTTCAATAGCACTGGCTATTTCCATYGGAAAAAAAAAAATTATGATTTTAATTTTTTTGCATGGTAGGAGGGGAAATTTATTTTCAATAAATAAAGTTTAACTTGTCTGGCTTCCTCATCCAGAGTCTGAGCTTCAAGCATCTTCCATTCTGAGACAAAATTACCACTTCAGACTGGTTCAAGGGATCGAGCTTTCCACCTTCCTGCTGCCGAGGTGAACGTGAAAGATCCCTGACTTTCCGAGCCCTGGTGTCTGTCTCTGGATGCTCCTCCCAGAGTTTGTGCCCACATGGTTCCCAGTCTTAATTCTTTAATTAAGTCTTAAGTCTTTAATTTCCCTAGGTCCTGCCAGGTTGGAAATGGAGGTGAACTTAGACTATGCCCCAGTGAGAGTCTGGGACTTCTGGAAAATTGCAACACTGAATGTTTTGATTTTTTCAGGCAATCACTTATGGCTTTTACTTCCCATTCTTTCATTTTGGAAGCTAGAACATTCGTTCTGAAATGGGTAAATTATTTTTACAAGTTCAAATCTTCCCAAGTGGCACTTCTGACTTTCAATTACCTCCAGTCCTTGTCATATAATGTTTATTTAGATACACATGCCAGGTGATAGCTCTAATCTGTCATTCCCTGGAACATTCCGAGCTGTTTAAGCAAAGACCGATTTCAATATCTGATATTCAGTATTCAGTAAAGCTGCTAGGCATGATTACCTGTTGCGAGCCAGTTCCTTGGTTTTGATGGTGACAGCAAAATACCTTAATGAGCAGGTTGTGCCACTTCTGCTTTTGCCAGTTACTTTACTGAGAAGTTTCCTCAGCAGGTCAACCAGATTCTTATGATTCATTGTTATTTAACTCATCAGGTTGATAGCATATTTTCTCTTCCAACAACTCAGGAAAGGGTCTGAAATAAGCATCTCCCTGATGCCTTTGCTTGTGAAGACTAAATGCATTTTTTCTGCAATGTCTTTATTTTCTGTGAATTATCCCTCCGTTTCTGTGAGTTCAAAATTCTCTCCTTCTAAAAAGAGTGAATAATAAGAACTGAACAATACTGTTGTTTGAGTTTTCCTTTTTGTTTAAATGCCTTTTAATTTCACTTTGCCTTTTATTTCAGTCCTCCATACATAAGTCTATCTCTTGGTAAACACAATAGTACATTTGCACTGCAGGTTGCCTCTCAAAGTGCAGGAAAAATAAGCAGAGAAAGTTTTAACTAATGAAAAAACCAAAACAAAAATCAAGATTGATTATCTCTGTTTGTTTTTTATGGAGGACTGTAAACATCTTTTAATAATGATGAGTGAACTCTCCAGTCATCTTCAATTCTTACACAGATATATTTATCTAGAGACTTTGACAATTTTCTTGCAAGAGAAGATTTTTTTTCCTTCTTATGCTTGCATTCAGTTGGGAAAATTGTCATGCTAGATGTAATGTAAATAATGGGAATAAACCTAGGAATATATATCATTGTGAGAACAAAGGCCAACAAGCAGGAGGAAACCAGCTTTTGCCCTCTACCTTCCCCAGGATAAATAAGAAGAATTCAGAGAAGGAAGACATAAATACCAGGTATCAAAATCATTAATAATGCAGTTGCCATACAATATATTACTTGTAAATTCCATTTAAAGGGCATGTCACACCATTTAGTACAATCCATTAATCAATAGCTTACAGAGAAAGAAACCATTTGTCTTGGTCTGTTCCTCAAATCTAAACTTCCAAACAAGCAGAGATTTGTTCAAGTTAAGTATTAACTGTTCCAAAGCAAGGGAAGAAACAAGATCACGCAAAAGAGAGCAAAGGTGTTTGTTTACTTTCAGCATAGGTTGATTTCAGCATGAAATTAATAATCTAACTCTTCCCTGCTTATCACCATGGATATGTTACAGATCCCTGTTAAATTGCAATATCTTCTCACTCACAAAATGAAATAAAAATATAACTCAAAGATACTTGCTAAGAGTTAGCAGTGTTAAATGGTTATCTTGGAAACATACTGTAACAGACATCAGTGTGGAATGATCTGACAGTACACTTGGCTTTCATCAGATGCTAATGACAGTTTTATTAGAGACTGGGATAAATTTCTTGCAGTGCACGTAACAAGAGAAAGATAATTTTTCCTGACCTAATTGGCTAAGTGGTCACAGTGCTGAAGTGCATCTGTCATAATCTTTACATTTTTGAACGTGCTAATCGCGTTGCACTCTGGCATATGAACTTGGTTGTCTTTGTGCTTGTTTGTGGACCCCTGAGAAACTGATCTACGGAAAACTGGAGTCTGACTGCAAAACACCTGCTGGAGCTGCAGATTTGTAGGATGTCATGTCTGAGGCATGGTGACCCCATGCAGAACAAGTGCTGTGAGCAGCCATGTGGACAGGCTGCTGTTCAAGACAGAGAGCCTCTCACTTACCAAGATGATAAAAGACATACATTTGTCCACCCCTCAATTGGTTGTGGAGTGCTGTGGACATGGTGACTTCAGGATTGAGTTCCTCTGATGGTCCTTATTCTTGAGAGGTGCCATTGGTTTTCTTTATCTCAGGCTACAATCATGAGTCCATTCAGGAGTCCAACGTGAGAAGATAGCTGAACCAGCAGAATACTTAGGTTAGCATGCGGTGAACCTGAGCCTCCACTTTAAACCCAAACCTGGGGTTTCACTTAACTATTGAAATAGGAAGACATTTACAAGGGACTTGTCTTGTTCTCTCTGCTTCTCTATATACTCCTGGTTACAAGATTGGTTGGGACAGAGAAAATCAGATCTCAGTGGTACTGCTGGCATGGATGTAGCCACATTGGTTGAAGCCCATCCCAAAAAGGATATATCTCCAAATCCTTGATGAGACTCCCACTGATCTGGTCTCCCAAATAGCTCCGAAGTGAACATAAACATAGTAGTCTGGAGAAAGAATGGCCTAGGCATTTAGCTGGATCTTGGACTTTGGTCTGGAAGCAGACTGAGATGCAGAAACCAGGGCCATGGTATTTGCTGTCATTTACTAAACACCTTTCACAAGGAAAAGGCTTGCATTTGGATGATCCTGTGTCTTTTCTTTCATCTGCTTTGAATCCTCTTCTAGCCCAAGAATAGAGTGGGCTGAGTCAGAGAGGGTCAAGGGTTTGCTCCTTTACTTTTGCCCTTTCCCACTTCACTGGATGACTCCCTGCATTTTATTGAGAAAGCTGCATGGTGTTTTCTTATTGATGAAAAAGGGGGGAAAAAAGAAAAAAAGAAAAGAAAGAATCCATACAGTGAGGTCTGTGTACAGATACTACTGTGCATCAGCACAGGGAGTACAATTAACCTTAGAGAGCAGTAGCAGTAAAAAGGAGCAGACCAAACTGAAATAATAAAGCTGGCTCTGCAATCTACCATGGTGTCATGGACAGATTGTGCTGAAAAGCATTAGCACTGCAGAGCTTTTGGGTGAGGAGGGTTAATTATCTCTCTGTGAAACATTCATTACAGCACCTGGAACTGCATGGAACTCACTGGGCTGCAAGTTCATTGAGAGGTTCATGATCCTTTGTAGCAAACCCAGAGTCATTCTGGTATGAAACCTTTTCACTTTGCTCCCTGCTCATCCAAGCTCTGCCTCTTACACGTTGCAGTGCTGATGCTTTTTCTCTGCTTATTCCTGGGATTGTGACTTTGGACTTTTGCCGCGTTTGTGCAATATGTAGCACAATGGGACCCTGATATTCATGTGAAGCCTCTGGGTGGGAGTGTGATACAAATAATGATGCTCCTGAGCAGCCAGGACATTTTCACTCTGCTGTCTTTCAGATTGTGTCATTTCTTCACACCCATCTGGCCATACTCAAGTGTGAGCTTAAGCTTCTTTTCTTAACCTTTGCACCCTAATTTGCTTTTGCCATTTCACCCCAGTCCTTGCTCTTACTAGTTTGCATTGCTCCATAAAGCTGGCTTAATTATATGGGTTTTTTTTTCACAAATAGTCTCTGAGCATTCATTTGCCCATCTACACTTTCAGGGAGTAGTTCAAACCATGAGCAGAGACTTTGCCATTACAGCCTTCTCTGTTCCATGTTCACTCTGATGCCTGTAAGAATTCCCATTCACAAAGGTGGTTAGGGAACTGGGCAATGTATACATAAAATAGCTTAAAGACGGACTGGCATTGTACGAGTAGAGCCATAGCTATGGGGTATTTCTCACTTTTCCTCCAACACTTTCATTTTATCTCTGTAGCAGAAGGGGCTGCCTTGCTCTGCTGTATGCTCTAAATGTGTGTGGGACTGCACTGCAAAAAGGACCATTATTCACAACAATCTCTATCTTTGTTTTCTTAGTCTTTGTTCAGACAAGGTTTTCATCCTTTCCTAAGTTATACAGCAGATTGACTGCTGATGGCAAGAATTCATGTCTTCATGACAGACAAATTCTTTTAGAGCAGCCTCTGAGGGTTGGGAGATGTAGCTTTGTATTCTTTGAGATAGTAGACAAAATTTAATCTATTTATTCCACCTGCTGATATTATTAAAAACAAACAACCCTCCCCAAAAGAAACATAAAAATGAGAAACTACTATATCTTTATTTAAAATGAATCCTTACAACCTGGAATTTGTGATCTGGTCAGCTGCTTTTCAGAAAGTCAACTAGATCAAGGTTGCTCAAGCAGGAAAGGCAAAAGAAATACCCCATATGTGACTCTTCCTGTAGTTAGTGGCAAACCCACTCATCTGAGTGGTATAAAGCTTGTAACTCTTGGGAATCCCCACGGTTTAATTCAGAGGCATTCAAGGAATTTGTTTTCTTCCAAAGTTAAGTCTCAACTGGCTGGGTATTTTGACAAGCATGTCTGAACTTAGACATGTAAATCCCAGTTAATCTTCTTTCTCTGCATGTGAGGTCCCTGCACTTCCCCCCTGAAGTCAAGAGAGAGAAAATTGAGACACAATAGGGAGAGGACTGGCAACTGTGTCAGGAGAAAGATGAGATCTGCCGTGTCAGTGGGAACTAGATTAGACAGGATTTAAAGTTGTAACTACTGAGGACAGAGAGGACAAGTTTTTGTCAAAAGACTTGGAGACTGTATAAAAAGCAAGATGTGTAAGATTGTAAGTAAGAAGAGACTAAGGATTAACAGGTGGAGCAAACAGTGGTAAGGAACAGAAAAACAGTCACATGAGAGATGAGGTACAGAAAGAGTCAGAATTGAGCTGTGACTTGAAGGTAGCAGAAAAAGAAGAAACTTAATAAATATGGAGAAAGACATTCACTGACGGCATTCCAAGGGAATTGCTTAATATTAAAGGCCACGTTGTATGCCATTACCTCATAAATAAGGCCAGTAATCCAGCCTGAGACTGCAGAGAGTGGTCTATGCAAGGGAAAATTGCGAGCAATGGTGAACAGCTTCAGAAAAGTCACTGTGGTCACAGCTAAAAGTTCAATGAGCATAGGAGAAATGTTTGAAAGGATTAATCCACAGAGCAGGAAAGTCAAATGCAGTGGGAAAGCAAAAAGGATGGAGGAAAGTGGACCGAGAAAAGAAACAAGTCTTTTCCTTCCCATTTTCTGGAGCATCCAGGTAAATATGACTGTTGCTGTCAATTCCTTCCCTCAGAGCTGAGGGCCAGCCACATGGCAGCTGCTGATGGCATGCCTTTGTGGCTGTGAAGAAGGCCCAGTGACACCCAAAATTTAACTTTGTTGTTAATTTGTTCTTTTCTTGTGTGAAAACCATGGAGTCTGATCCTCATTGCAATTTTACTCATAGTGGTGAAAGTAAATTAGATCTCAATCTATTTTTCTCCAGCTTGTCATCCAAACTAGTCYTGTATATAACCCAGAAAATGGAAGAGATGCCGGGCACAGTAGAAACTTGGCTTTTGTTTTGCATTTTTAATAGAGTAATAGCAGTGTCTTCTTCTTCAGCTAACAATTGTTCTAGTTTCCTCTCCAATCCAAAACTTTATGTAGCTGCAAAGAGTCAATCAGGAGGTAAAAGAGTGTGCTACAAACTACAAAAGATTTTCAGGAATGCTTGTTACCTAGCAAATTTTCTGAACTTTTAGCAACCTTAGCACCTAGCCCCCTTTGCTGTCTGGTTGATTCAAAACAGAATGCTAAAACTTTAGCAGAAAACCCCAACAGTAAATGCAAAATTTATGCTTTGATGCAAAAATTATCAAATAGATATTGAGTGTTAACAATGATTTAATGTATTATTACTGTTATCTGACACAGCTTGCTTGTATAAATGACCTCAAAATACCTTCCAATGCAGCTTGGTTTTGGAAGATTTTCATGTGGACATCAGGGAGGCAAGCTATCAAAAAGGAAGGCAGAAGTATTAGTGGCATACTTTGGGTTATGATGATGAAGTTTTTTGCTATTGGTCTTAAAAATGCAGACTAAATATTTTTCCATCTCTTGTTTCATCACATTCCTTTTCAAAACATTTCTGAAGTCCCCAAGTTCGAGGATGTGATCATTTCTACACTTGTAACGCTGTCAAAATGGCTTCAAACGAGGAACCACCCCGAATGAGGAGTTATGGACTATGCCAGCATTTGCACTGAAATACTAAAACCAAAATCAAACAAACAAAAACATCCTTCCCTCCACCCCCCCCTCCCCAATTTGCATTTCAAGGCCAGGCTGAATGGAGCTCTGAGCAATGTGGTCTAGTGAAAGTGTCCCTCCCCTTGGCAGAGGAATTGGAACCAGATGATCTTTAAAGTTCTTTCTAACTCAAGCCATTCTTTGATTCTGTGATTCGACTAATCCATCAATTAGCCAGTTCTGCTCTACATTACAGTAGACTAAATGTCTATGCCTGGGCAACTGGTGCATCTCTGCTGAGGAAAATCACAAGTTCTTAGGTAATGTCTAGCTGTGCTCATATATGCAACTTGTGTCGGAAAGGTGTCTTGAAAGTGCACAAAAAGCAAGAGAACTAATAAGTTGCAGGTAAAGTCCCTGCCTTTGAACTGAATTCTGACTTGGCTAGTGACTTTATATCTAGTTTTCAGAAAAACACCACACTATGCTAGTTCTCAAAGTTTTATTTGTAATGTAGAATTAATGTAACATTCTTAGCCCATTGCCAAGTTGTGAAAAACATTTTTCATTGCTGTAATGATGATTATGATAGTATTTTTAAAAGAGAAATCAATGAAGCCTTTATAGCATTTGAAATTTATTTTTTGATGTTATTTTGGAGGAAAAAACATGCCACTTTCATTATTTGGAATGATTTYGTTTCAACTGGCAAGAAATTTCAGCAGAGAAATAAGAAAGGGAGGTTCAATGCTCCTCTTCTTCTGCTCCAACTGAAATGACATCACAGGGATACACCAAGTGAATGTAGGTAGTGTAGCTAGAAATTTCCACAGGGAATATGCTCATTTCAGTGTTTTTTTCCCTACAATCTAAACAGTGACTGAAAGTGTGTGTCAGATCTACTTTGCTTTTTCAAGAAATGTGAAAATCGCATACATAATGTTTTTAAAATCATGGTCCTAAGATAAGTTGAATAGCTTTTCCTTCGTTTGTCACAACCATAATTAGTTTATTGACTAGAATAATGCCACTGGTGAATGCCCTATAATTTCTTTTAAATAGAAGAAAACCTTTTAGTTAATAATGAAAATAATTAATCTCCTTTAAAGAAAGGACTAGAAAGGAGTAAGTTGCTTGATCATGAATTGTGAAAAGTTAAAAAAATTAACAACAGGCTCTAAAGTGAAAGGGAATGCTATCTTCCTCCTTAGTTTTCAAGATTACTTTTTGTCTATTAATCATTTATGCCAACTTTCTGGGAATAAYATCATTAAGACAGCTTGCATTTTGAGTAAGAAACATACTAAAAGCATTCATTCAGCCTGATCTGAGAACTCAACAGGAGTAGAAGGTGCTTAGCAAATAAGCTGCACCACTTATCTGTCAGTTTGGCATCTGAAACTCCATCAGTGTAGCAAATTGCTTAAACCTAAAGTTCTGAGTCAAAGCTATTTGAAAAGTTGCCACAGATTCAAAAGGATTTTGGATTGGGCTTTGAGACCAGCACCCTATTTAAGCTGTACAGTGGTATTTCCCTCTCGGGTAGCTACAGTGGTGCTCAGGACTAAGAGTGATTCAAGCTGCAGAACATGGCTGGGGCTACAAGGCTGTACTGGAGTTGGATTTGTTGGTTCTGAGTAAAAGAAAAACTCACTCTGAAATKTCTATGTTCTGTTCCGGTTTAAAATTCTTTCTCCTCTTCTTTTCTACTTACGCAGATAAAACTACTCCTTGGGTTGAGATGTAAGGTATCTGGTCTGTCACAAGGTCAGATGTGATTGAATTAGTTCTAGTCCAGCCGAAGTGAGTGTTAGAAATTTCACTATCGGACTTTTGTTCAAAAGGCAAATTGGGTCAATTTGTGCGGACTAGGTGTTGAGTTTGTAAGTACAGAAATTCTGAAGAGATTTGATGGAATCAGAAAGTCCTATCTCATAAAAAGTTTTAAATTCCGGAAACTGGGGAGCACTGAGGGCTCATGAATCTGCTAGAGACTTTGCTGCTCTAGGGAGTTAGGTTGTCTGCAAAAGGGGCTCACGTAACAATGTCAGTATAAACCCTCAAAATTAAAGAAGAGTTCAGATTGGTTACTCTTCACAGTACTGAACATGCAGAAATCTTTCCTTCTGTAGGTTGCATAGAAATACAAGAGGATCCTGTCCCCATATTCAAAAGCTAGGGGGGGGATTGTTTTATTTCTTTTTTCTCCACAAGCTTTTTCTTTGATTAGACTAGCTAAAAGGGTGAAAAAAAGACACTCTTATAAGGCAATACTCACAGGTATCACTATCCCTCTATCCCTGAGCTTTTTTTCATGATGGAAGTCAGTTGGGTTTCCATGTTTGGGCCAAGTTTTTTTCTGTACTCACAGTGATAACATGAACCGTTCTGACCTCAATTCATCAGTTAATGGGGCTTTACAATAAAGTGAAATTCTCCAGCAGAGAATAATGCTGCAACCACTGTTAGTGATGTGCAGTGCTATGGTTTATTCTCTGTTGTCAAGCAGAGAAGGGGATGAACTCTTCATCTCATCTGTAGGAAGCAGGGTGCTTGGAAGCCTCTGGTAAATCGTTTATTTTGATGAGCTCATTTTTATTTGAGCCTGCAGCATCTGATATTCTTCAGTTACTCCTCTACTGAACACTGTTGAGGCTGTGAGTAAATTGCCATTYGTATCTCTCAAGTGATGTGTTTCTGTACTTGTGTAGCATCTGCCATCAAGGATCTCAAAATACTATACAAACTTTAATGAGTAAGTTTTCACAACACTCCTGGGAGGTACAGAAGTACTGTTAACCCAATTTAATAGATAAAGAAAGCAAGACACAGAGAAATCAGTAGATGTATATTCAGACTCCTGCCTCTACCTGCATATATATTTTGCAAACTTTTGTTCATACATAAAGAAAAAATTCAATACCCCTAGGAATACAGATTGAAAGTAGTGCTTACAGGTTCCCTTTGGGAGAAAGGGATTTTGTGAGTGTACATTTCACTATTATGGCATCTAGAAATGTTCCAAATTTATGAGTAGGCATACAGGTATTTGCAAGACAAAACAAAACAAAACAAAAAACAAAACAAAACAAAACAAAACAAAACAAAAAATCCCAACTACACTCAAAGACTCATTTTTTCTATGAACACCTGGAAGTCAATTTGGGGCTGACAGCTGTCACATAACTGAGAGAAACATGGGCATATGTTCTGTGAGGGAATAGGGCTCGGTGGGAGAAACCACAACAGCTCAAGACGGTCTGTTTTAAATCAGCAAGTGTCTCTTGTGGTCAAGGCTCCTTAGAAAATTGCTACTCCAGTCATTGGTATTTTTATGGTACTGAAATATACACGATTTTGAATTATTGGGGCAATAGCTTTCCCTTAAAGAGTCACCTGTGAGTCCCGCAGGGGCACTAAGTCTTTCCATTTCCTCACCCGTGCCCCTCCAGGTCTGCTGTCGAGCCCTGGGAGCTGCCCTGCCCTCCTGTCTGGGGACTGCCGGCAGGCGCCTTGGAAGTGAATTATTACCATTTTTAAAAGCAACAGTAGGGGATGCTGCCGGGTAAAAAACCCAATCCTCCTTGCTTCCCCCTCTCCTAAGGCCTTTCCAGGAGAGCCCACAGCACCTGCCAATTTTAGGAGCAGAAACCCAGAAAAAATCAAATCAGTTGTGTTTTAGGCAAGCACAGATCACTAATTAAGGGTCCATCCAGGTCACTGTTGAATAATTATTTTCCACTTTTATTTTCATATTGGAAATTATAATTTTATATAATTCCACTGAAAAAAAATTGATGTGAAGGATCCAGGTGGTAAGAAGTTTGATTGGATTGTTTCTGATCTCTCAAATGAAAAGATCTGAAAAGTTCAACATCATAGCAAAATAGATATTTTCCATGTTTGTTACAATTAATTAGTTCAGAGTGAGGGAGACACATCACATAAAAAAGACCTTCCTCCAGGCATTTACCAAACGTCTGGAAACTGTGAACTGACTGTGTCTGAGAAGTTAGGACTACATCTTAAATAAAATTGCTGTTGACAGATTCCCAGAAAAATAATCTCCTGAAAATCTAAGATAATTAGTTATTAGAGTCTACATATTTATGARTGATTTGGGCTAGGAGAACATGTTCCTTTATCAAGCTCTTATTACTGAAATCTAATTCATCTGGATTACCAGAGAGGTTTCTGAATGCTTTAATGTTCCTTATCATAATCAGAGATGTGATAAGGCTGTTGTAATCCTGAAAGAATCTCTGATAATGGTGCTTGTGGCTATGCCTGACAGATAACCCAAATCAAATGCCAGGTTTTAGGGCATTAACTAATTGTCCACAGAGGTCGGAAGGAAATGTTTCCTCCCATGTGCTGTACTGCAACAATTATCAAGGTACATAATGTATGTTGGAGTGAGTTGGTGTATGAGAATTAGACTTTTCTCTGAAATTTTATTTATTTGTCATTTATTTATTGCCATCTGGCAGGGTACCAGACCCACTGGACCGTATAACTAACTTGGCATAGCGAATCTTTTGGGAAAGTAATTCTATTCAGACATGCAATACAATGTTAATCCTTAGATCTTGACAACAGACAATATGTTCTGAGAAAGACTGTCTTATTAACTCTGCTAATAAATGTGTCTGTGCTGGAAATGAAAAATAGATTACCTCAATACTTGAACTACTGTTAGAGAAGAAATGCACATTGCATGCATGAAGAGGAGCTGCCATGTCCTTTATGAACAGTGAGGTGGATTTTTTCACACAGATTTCATATTGTGTACCATGCATGGGTGCCACATAATCATGATTACTGGCAAAAACTAAACTCTTTCCTTTCCCAGATGTCTTCCCTGTAAAATTTTTCAGTCACATTTGCATGTTTAAAAATGTCATACCCCAGCATTTAAATGAATAATACATCCCCTGAATGAAATTTGCTCCTGATGTAGGTCTAGCGATAGCAGTGCAGTTTAATCAGCCATGCATTTGGATATCTGATTCATTCCAGAAGATAAGAAGCTAGAGAGGGAAATTAGCAATCTAGCTCCTTTTAGATTAGTTAAATCTTGTCACCTTAGAAAACCCCAAGACCCAGAACCCAGTGACAGTAGAATGACAAGGATTTCTGTTTTGCCATGCTTTTCTCAGTGTTTGATTTATATGCTGATCAAACTTTAGTACTCCTGTCCCTACAGACATCAATTTATCTTACCAATTGGCTGTAAATCTCTCCAGATTTTATGAAATAGTCACCACAGACTACCATACTCACTGTCTTTAATTTTTGTAGTGCTGATGTGTAGCTGAAGTCATTGCACTGGAAAGAAAATTAGAGCATTTGCAGTAAGTAAACACTGGTCATGGTCTGATCTGGCTGATGTGTATTTTCTCTTTTTTATAATAGACATGGCAGCAGGAATAAGGCAAACAGAAGAAAGTGTTCTATTTTTCATAATATGTAAAAATGTACTATTTTATATCTAATGTAGAACTCATTGCCATATTTTATGTATAACAGGCCTTTGGATAGGCTCATTGGTGTTTTCTAAATCTGAAAGCCCGATGTGGTCTTTGGTGAAGGAGTTCTTTTCCACAGCTGAGGGGGTGCTCAGGAGCACACCTGAATCAGCAGCTGCCCTGTGTGCAGCCTTGCCCTTTSTGCCCAGCTGGGGAGAGAGGCTGCTGGGAAGAAAGGGGTGGAAGAACAGGAAGAACCTCTAAGGTTAATSTTTGCTATCACTGCTTAATCACTAATGAAACATATGCAGGAAAAGTGAGAAAAAGAAGAATATAAATGATTAAAAAGGAAGCTTGTAATGGACAATAGTCAGGCTTGGAGCAGAATTCAAACAATATCATATCAAATATGTGTTTATTCCAATTAACTTTGTGACAATAAACTATTATTACAAATGTTAGTAATCAGATCACATCTATTCATTATAGATTTTTTTTCTGTCTTATAATATTTATTTATTATAACTGGCTTTTGCAGCAGTATTTCCCAGACTGATACAGATTAAAGCCTGATCTAAGGCCTTGGCTGTACTAACATTTCTTTTTTTTTTTGGTACTGGATGGAAGACTAGGTGAGGTGCCTTCCCTTAAGGGCTGTAGCAGTGGGATCGTTCCTCAGTGAGAAATGAAAGACCCCAGTGCAGCAAAGACCTTTGCTAGATGCATGCCTGCCCTGGCAATCACAAAGTATGTGCTTGCTTTAGGTGCATACTTATGTGCTATTGACTTTGAGCAGCTCAAGGTTAAACATGTGCTAAGTGCTTTGCTTTGCATGCTGTGTCTGAAGCAGAGGGAGGGAGCAGTGGCAGGTTCGTTAGCTCTGCTGCCRGGTGCCCAGCTCCCCCTTCATCGCTCTGTTATTACTTAGGCCAGCAATGATCAGAATAGCCACACTTTCAAGGAGCAATGTGAAGTTCCTTATGACAGCTCATTACAAACAAGACATGCTCTCACGTGCCTGGAAAATAAAGCCTCTGTATTTGCATTTTCCAGAAGACTGTTTGCTGCAAAAATTTGAAGCAATCCATGGACCTTGCCTGTTGATACCTCCTGAGAACATTAATTGTCTCCAGTCATTGTTAGAGCATCTGTTTCCCATTTTGACAAGTATACTTATCTCCTTCTTCACTGCCACCCCTCCTTTTCACATCCCTCATCTAAAGATAATGAATAAATTACAGAGAGATGACAAACGTGTTGATAATCAAGATGAAAAACAAATGAACTAGAAGTGGCTGTGTTTCTACATGAAGCTGTAAATTGCTTTCTTTTCTTGTGCAGTGAAACTTCTGGCTTGCCATCTAAAAATACCAGAACGTGAGAAAATTGTTAGAAGTGTTCTAAGAGAGAAGGGTCTCTCTTAAGAGAGGCAACAAAGCCTTTGGGGTCTCTCACCTTGTTGGGGAGAAAATGGAGATGAGGGTAGAACCCATAAGGGTTGAAAGCAACGCGAGAACCTGGGTAGATGGAGAGTCAGGATAGTGATGATGGAGTTAAAGAGTTTAATTTTAATTAGGATTTAATGAGTGGGTATTTTGCATATGAAAGCAAAGGGCTGGACTGAGGCAGAAGACAGAAGGCACAGTGGAAGCCTTGTTTTTCCATCTTCCTCACAGTCCAGACTGTCTGTGAGACCCCAAGCACTTYACAGCCCACTCACTAAAACAGCTTTTCTACATCAGCTTGTGCTAAGTGCTCCCCTTGGCTTTTCCTGTTCGTGGCCGAGGCAGTGAGAGTGGCAGCCAGTGCTGCTGCTCAGGGCCCGCGGAGTGAGCACCCCAGCTGCACCGGGCAGCGGGACACCGGGAGAGGGACACCGGGGAGAGGGACACCGGGAGAGGGACACCGGGGAGAGGGACACTGGGGAGAGGGACACTGGGCAGCGGGACACCGGGAGAGGGACACCGGGGAGAGGGACACTGGGGAGACGGACACTGGGGAGAAGGACACTGGGCAGCGGGACACCGGGGAGGGCGACACTGGGGAGAAGGACACTGGGCAGTGGGACACCGGGAGAGGGACACCGGGGAGGGGGACACCGGGGAAAGGGACACCGGGGAGAGGGACACCGGGGAGAGGGACACTGGGGAGAAGGACACTGGGCAGTGGGACACCGGGGAGAGGGACACCGGGGAAAGGGACACCGGGGAGAGGGACACTGGGGAGAAGGACACTGGGCAGTGGGACACCGGGGAGAGGGACACCGGGGAGAAGGACAGTGGGCAGTGGGACAGTGGCCAGTGGGACAGTCAGTGCAGCAGTCGCCCCTCGGCATCTTTACTGCAAGTGGCCTTCCAGCGCCTGTCACACTTCCCTCATTTGCTCATTTGTAAGCCCACATTTGCTAGTAGCTTAAGGCACATTGAAGTTAACCTTCATGGTCCTGATGTGTTTAATGGACCAGAACCCCCCTCACCTTCTGTGTTCTCTGCTATTCCAGCCATAGGGTCTGCCCACAGCCCAGCCAGTGCAATCCTCCCCCCACCCAGAGTTTTATTCTTCCTATCAGCAACTGAATCTGCTCACAATTCCTCTGAACTTACAGAAGCTGTTGTATTAGCTTAGTTTCATGCCTCTCTAGGACAGGMGTATGACAGCACTAAAGAAGGAACTACATGTATGTTGGAAGATCATCTTTGGCAC
Source organism: Parotia lawesii (assembly GCA_003713295.1). NCBI lineage: Eukaryota > Metazoa > Chordata > Aves > Passeriformes > Paradisaeidae > Parotia > Parotia lawesii. The sequence continues at coordinate 2,303,672 of RAHM01000062.1, forward strand.
TTTTAAATTGGAATAAATTCAGACTTTTCAGGAAAATTATGGYAGTTTATATGATTTTTAACATGATTGCTTAAGAATATGTTGAAAATTTGCRTAGTGATATCAGGATTCCCAGCCTCTGCATTTTAATCACTTTCTCTCTTGAGCTGAAATGAATGCACTATATAGCTAAATAATTAAATTAAATTAAACATTATTTACCTGAAAGTCTGCACAATACCTCTTGCTAGAACATGAAGGGCTGTGAAGTGGATTAATCTAATTCATCTTTTGGTTTTAAAAATTTCATGGATGTGTGGCATTCTTGTTCATTAAAATTCAAAACTGGATAAATACGAAATAACTTCAGCTCACTGAATTTTTATATTTGGAGAAGACTGAGACATATACAGAAAACAATCCCTTCATAAATAAATAGTSCTTTTATTCCAATACCAGCACTTTTTTTTCTGCAGTGTGATAATTAGTTGGGGTGGTCATAGTCATGAGAATTATTATAATTAGCATTTTTCAGCATTGTGCTATTTTAAAAGAGCATTGCYGAGTTATTGTGGGATATACTTCTGAGATTCATCAACCTTGTTACACAGATGAGGAAACTCAGGCAAAGGTGAGGTAGCTGCTCCCTTTCAGCAGGKCAAGGCACTGAAAGAATTCATCTGGGGAATTTACAACTCAAAATGTAACATTTTCTTATAAACTTGGAATATGTTAATTAAATTTCAAGTTCATTAGTAACTCAAGTCTATAGTTCGGAGGCTGTTCAGTTGTTTGTCTGACATGAGTGGATGTCTCTCTCTGGCTCCCACTGAACTCATACGTRCAGCTTTGGAGGAGTAGCCTCGCAGCTGGCAGGTGCAGCCCTTACCAAGGCCTCTGCACACCTCTTTTCCTTCTTGTCTGGACYGTAACTGTTGGCATTCTGGGGCCACAGACATTCTGGGGCCACAGCCTTGGKCTGAGGTCAAATTCTAACAGGTCAGATATAGGAGCTAAAAGATCCCACCAGTTTTCACCAGTTCAGGCTTCTCTCTGCCCCAGATAATCTCTTCTCCACCAGCATGTTTCAGATTTGGCAGCTTATTTTGTTCAACTCCTCTCAGGTTTTAACAGAGTTCCCTCATTTGAAGGTCTTTGGTGGGGACAGGGCTCTCAGTAATAGCTCTCATTTGTAATATTAACAGGTAGGAAGTGTAGGCATTATTATAAACCTGCAGTATTCACGCAGGGGCACGACTCCGCACACAAGATGGAGAAGAGCAAAAGCATTTATTGTGCAGGAAAATATTCCCTAAATACCAGCACCCAACAGGATATCACATCTTATAAACAGGAAAGATGTTCACCTCAGTGTCCCCCAATCACCTGGGATAGTGCACAGACATTGCCTATTATGGTAACAGGTAAACAATACCCTATAAGGTCACAAACTACAATTATCACATCTCATAGGTCCAGCACTGTYCACAAACCCACAATCCTCTCTCAGCCCATCCCCGGTGACCTGGATGCACTCCCAGCGTCACCTCCAGGTCCAAGAAAGAGGCTCTCTCTCCGGTCCTCTGGGCCTATCTCTCTTCCAGCACAYAGTGCACCCCAACATAAACCCATGGTGGCTCCCTRGGAGAGCCGTATGTTGCTCTTTAACCTAGTGGCATTGCTTGAAAATATTCCTGATGGGGCTAAAGACAGTGCATCACTACACTGGGTCTTGGAAGATGTTAAGTGGGATATTTAGCAGGGGCAGAGATCAGTATTGACAAGGGATATTGCTCCAGAGATGAATATAAGGAAACCAAYTGGTTGAATGATCACAAAACACCTTATCCTCAAGTACCACCTGGTGCTGCAGCAATGTTCTGAGTCTGGTGCTTGTTCTACAGAGATGAGCAATAGATTCTGCCAAAGCACAACCAGCATGATAGATGTTGCCCTTTGAATTMTCTTTTTTACTTTTTCATTTTCCATGCAGAGCTGTGAGCCATGATAACATAGTGTCAATTATACATACAGTGAAGTACCAGCAGAAGAAGCCTCTAATCACCCTAGAATTCTGACTAGGTCCAGAAGTTTCAGATAAGACTAAACACTTTTCCTTTGAGATTATCCCCTTGATAACCAGATCAAGGAGGTTTCCTAGTAAAACAGGAACTTCAGAGTCCTCATTTGAATGCAGTATTTTATGTTTTTCTAAGATTCATAAATACTACTATAATTCCCCTGCTACTTAAATATTTTTATTCTATACCTCTTAGGAACATGTAAAAAGCACAGACTCCACTAAAATGGGTTAACCAAATGTGATTAGATCAAAACTTGTTTTCACATGAAGAAAGTACTGAGGATTTCCTCCTCCTTTCCTCTGTGAAACAAGAGTTCAAAGAAACTGTACTTTCAGACACTATAATTAGGTTTGATTGAAAAAAAGAAAAGAACTTTTTCTTCTTAATTAATATAAGGCTTCCTTGAGAAAATTTCAAATGCACTAAAGAGTGATTTTCTTTTCATTTGAAAAAGCTTCTAATTTAAAAGTTAAAAGGCCTTTGAGGCCAATATTTGCAATGGGAGCATAGCTGAACTTTTTTGGGGGAGAATAACTATTATCAGGGACTTATTAGCAAAGAATAGTTCAATGGATAAGAAGCTATCTTTGGACTCACAGAATGGTGGCGTTTCTTTAGGGAACACCAAATTAATGAGAAGCAGTTTTCAGAAAATAAGAGTGTTTGTGGGTATAGCTTCAAGCAAAATCTTTTGGCATTTTGAAATGATATTTTTGAGTTTTAAAATTAGCTAAAATCATAAAACATGGTAAATAGCATTTAATTTTGCTTAAAAGAAAGATTTTCAGTTGAAAGAAACGTTTGGGTCAGCAAAAGATGTGCTCTCTCTCAACACACATAGTGCACAGCCATCTGCATCCCTGAAAGCCTTTAACAATTATTTTTGCTATCAGGATGGACTGAAAAATGTGTTCAGTTTCCCAACTAAAACATCCAATGTTTACATACCTTGGATTTTTTCAGAGATTGGGATTTATTTTTGGCTCTGCAACAGAATTCCTGGATAACCTTGTGGACTTGGATGCAGGTTTGTAAGAGGAATAACAAGAAATATATATCAGATTTAGGCAAGGAAGTTTTAAATCTGATCAACTGTATCTAACTTTAGCAGTGCTAAGGCTCAAAGAGTGCCTTAGTTTTTAAATAGTGTTTGCCTAGGTGCTTAATGAGGTGCTGCACTATTGGTTAGTCTGAAGGTCTGGCTTCTCTCTAAATGCAGAGTTGCCTCTGGACTCTGTCTTTCAGCTCTCTAGCCACTTGGATTTGCTCTGGAAAGCATTCTTGATGCATGCTTCAGACAAAATTTAGTGCAGCTCCTGTTTGCCTTGAAAACAGAGATGAGGTTTTCCTGAGGGAGGTTGCCTCCCTTTCCACTGAAGTGTGGGTGTTCTGAGTCCCAAGGAGCAGAGGGTCTGTGCGGTGCCTCTCTGTTCTCTGTCCAGAGAAATGTAACTTGGAACAGGCTTGTGTTCACAGGAAGGTTTCACAGAGAATTCTTTTGAGATTGATTATAGTGATACAAAGAAGGAAAAAAATTATATCAACAGATTGTTCCCATTCCACAGATATGAAGTGACATGCTTTGAATTTTCAAATCTAGTTCTTTTCAGCCTGCAATGCAGGACTTGTGGTCAGGATTTTTTTTTTTTTTTTTGCCGAGGATGTGAGAGATCCAGGCTCAGTTGTTACTTTTAAAGGGCTACCATCCACATTAAACTTCCATCTCCATGGCAGTGCTTAAAGTCCCAGACTGTGTTCTGGCAGGACTCCACTCTTCAGGATGCCACGTGCTAGGTGTCCTGTGAACCATGGCCATCAGCTGCTGGACACCGAGTGCACAAGGCTGTACTGCACTAAGAGCAGGCAGCTGATGGGGTTGTGAATAAAACTGGATTACTGAGGAACTAAGGAATCCATGGGTTTCCAGTGGTTCATCAGTCTTCTACTCTCTTGGCACCGTGGGGCCTTTGAGGGTCAAGATTGGTTCACTGCTCATGGTGATGGACTACCAAATCAGATTAGTCTCGGATTTTTTTTGCAGTGGGTATTGTATTTCACCTACAGGGAAAAAGTTTCTCATTCAGTGGAGAAAGGTAAAGAATGGCACTCTATCGTTTGCCCTGCCAATAAAATATAGAATACGTTCTCTGTGTCCCTAATAGTGCACTTTCCTTTAGTTTGTGCTGCAGGAAAGGCCCAGAATTCAGAAACCTGACTAATCATCCTGAGTGCTAGAAAAAAATTCGTAACTTCTTCTCTGCAGGCTTAATTTAGATCCTGTGAGACTACTGTAAAACATTCACTGAACTTACTAAAAAGTGGCTAAAATTCTTAGTATTCCTTGTCATTCAGACTCTTCAGTAGTATTTGTACTTTTCAAATTGTATTCTTCCAGAATATGGCTTAATTTTACCAAAAAAATCATTATTTATTATCTTACAGATTTATTTCCTATATTTTCCTGTTAATCTGGAGGATGTAGCAATTCACCATCCCAGGAAAATAAAAAATAGAAAGTAAAGAAAGGGTAATACAAAAAATGAGTAGTCACTGTTATTAAAAGTTCAGTGATTGCCATGAAAGAATATATAGCTATTTCATGCATGAAAGATAAGCAGATGCTGAAATAGTCATTGTGGTAAGAATCCTTAAAGCCATTTTGACATTTTTAGGTGATAAGTATATGAACGGAACAGTGATATTTGTATGAAGGATTCTGTCTCCAGTACACACCTGAGGACATCTTTACACTTTCATTTAAAGTGACTTTCAACTACCTGTATCAGTACTGACTGTGSAACATAAGTCTCCTGCATGAGCCAGTTTATTTTCTATTGTGTAGGATGAGTGCTTCCACCTTGTTCTCCATGAAAGTTTCAATTCTAACCTCAGCTTTTACCTGGGGACATAAAAATGTATATTTTGGCAGGTATAAATATTTTTGTATGTTGGCACTAGGAAACTGTGGGACAAAACTCAGAYGTAATCTGACATGAATATAAATTGGTAACTCTTCAACAGATAAACATGTTTAGGACAATTAAAAAAAACCCMAAAACACAGTAAAAATGCGACCAAAAAGATTTGCAGGAGGACAAGATCAGCAGATGAGGACTTGTCCCTTATGACATACTYGAAGCATTTCTTCTAAGTCGGCACCTCTCCTTAGAATAATCTCACCCATCCAGAGAGCCATCCCTAGGTATCTGCCTGGGTATTCTAATCAAGAAAGATGCGTTTTTCTTTCAAAATATTTTCCAATTCAAGATAGTTCTTGTATCATTGTGGAGGGGCATCTTCACTTAGATGCTGGGCTAACAGGGTTTATGTGGCTTCTAGATCATCAGTCTCTGCCAGAAGAAAATTCAGATTGGCTTCTCACCAATGGTGCCTAATACTGTAAATTATATTTTTGCCATATGCAGCTGTTGTTATTCATGATTCAAGCAGGAAGATCTGAGAGCTACTGAATTCTTCTCATACATGTCAGGTCATGCCTCAGTGGTCTCCAGAAGAGGAAGGCAGTAGAGTCCTCACRGTGTTGTTAAAGCTTTGTGTCTTGTCTACTGGACAGGTAATCAAGTCCWATCTTTCACGTTTGTGCTCACGTGGTACGTAATTACTATGGGGCAAATACCCCATTATTTATCTAAATAATAAGCAAGGCAAGACAGTCATCAAAACATTTACTCTAATTACTTTGCTTAAATTAAAATTTTAAAATTAAGCAGAATAAAAACAGGCTAGATAACCTGGAAAGATTTTTCTTTTTTTTTTTTTTTAAGTCTTTTGTTTAAGAAGGATTTGGAAGAAGAGGGAGCCTGAGGCACAGTAATGTGAAAAGACCTAGGAACTAGTGAACTTGATATGAACCGGAAAGAAGAGACCCCACCTGTACACAACATACAGTGGGCAACCCTTTTTTAGAGGAAAATTTAACATGAAGATTAAACAAGACTAGAAGACAAAACTTCTCACTCAGAAGTGGTCCTACCGGGAAACATGATGATGTGGAAAATGTTTATATGGCATTTTATGTCTTTTATGTGTGTTCTGGGAAAAGAGAGACGCTTTCCCTCTGCAGGACTGCCCATAAAGCATGCTTCACCTGTGTACTGATCGCTTAAAATTAAAACAAAATGCCTCATCAGTTAGGATAACACCATTCCGCATTGTCAGTGACTAAATTCCTGTTGTTAGGTCTCAGTTTGAAGTATATTATATTTTAATTACATTCAGTGTATGATCTAGGTTTAGTAGGGCAAAAAACCCATAAAATCCTAGGACAAAGCTATTTAAACAGAATAATCTCTGAAGTTAATTATACATAATAGTCAGTAAGGGGAGATGATTTTCCATTTCTTAGTATTAATATATTAATACATATTATTATTATATGTATAAGGCATATTAATATATCTTCTGGCATGATTTTTCTATTTAAAGTTTAAAATATTTGAATGAGTGAACTTTAGAAGAGACTACATTACTAAAGCAGACATAATAATTAACATTTATACAATGTTTCATAATGCACTAAAAATTTATAGTAATTTTACTATGTAATATATATTTATTAAAATGCTCAAGCACACACATACTTTTTTTGCCAATATTATCTTTGCTAATATTACTTGTTAGCTCTACTAGCAACAGTACTTAAATAAGATACTAACAGCTCTTTTATATACTTTTTTTTTTATCAAACTTTTCAGTGTTTTCAAAAAAATTTAGGGCTTGTCAGCTCACTTTTCTTACATGGTGAATTCTGCTTTAACTTGTTTCTAGTGGGAAAAAAGTAACGTATTGTAAATAACTAAAAAAAGGAGAAATATAAGATGATGACAAAATCTCTATCAATCTTCCCTCCACTTCTTTTCCCTTTCTTTGTATTTTCTGAAGGTTTTATTATTTAAATGCCATAAGCAATTTTGAAATTCAGGTTTGAAATATTGTTTGATTGTTTTGTGATTTTTAGTTGATGTGTGGAACTTATAGACTTGGGGAGATTGTTGAATCACTTACTAAAACTTGGCTGCAAAAAAGGCTGGATAATGTATTTGTATTTTCAAAGTGAAAACTTTTGGGCATTCATTTCAAAGTTATGTCTTGAGACTAAATGTAGTTTTGTTTTATTTTTAAATAAAGGCGTGTGAAAACAGTGTGTCAAAAGTGCTATCTTTATATAAAAATTATTTCCACTGGCAAATCTGGATCACAATCAAAATTCGTAATTCAATTCTGTTCCCAAGCAGAATATTTCTGTCAGGAGTAATCTAAGTTTACTGTCACCAGCCAGATTTCAGCATGCTTCCAAGATCTGGCACGTTCAGAGCCATTTGTGGGGAAGCTGTGAAAGATTAAAGGAGAGTTAAGTCCATGTAGCCAACCGATCATTTATTGAAATTATGAAGTAATTTTTGACCTCAAACTACACAGTGGAATTAATTCAGAAATGTGCCCTTTATTCTGCAAAATAGAGTCTTTCATACATACATATATATATAAATAAATATATTCACTTTCAGAGTCTTAGTTTGTGGAAGCAGAATTCCAGACGTGTTGAGTAGACGGTCCAAATTCTGACTGCATTTTCTTCAAAATAAAATCAACAACACATCCCTTTATGTTACCAGAATGATCCCGGAAATGTTTAAACATTGATAAAAGCTCTGCTTTCCTTTGCTTTATTCTCTTTGAAACAAACAATTTTGCTAATTTTTTTGATTAATGATGAAAAGTGACATATTCTCAGATAACATTTCCACTCAGAAACTTCATATATTGAGTGACTGACCTTGTGTCACTGCCATTGCCAATCAAAGATATTCATATAAAATTTTTATCTAAGATCAAAAAAACCCCAAACCCAAACGGGCTCCAGGATTGACATCCTCTGGAATGAGACGTTTCCTGAGAGAAATAAGGATTGGAGGAGGTGACTGGGGCAAATCTTTTGGCATTCTGATTCCTCAGTCAGTCATCAGTTTCCAGGAAAATCTTTTTGCTTTGACCAGTGTTTGTCAGTTCTTACTCTGCATATTCCATTTGTGTCTTCAGTGTATTTTTTTCTTTAGAGAGGCTATTTGTTTTGCATTTTAGCTATTGGGAAGATATCTTTTGCATTTTAGCAGGGAAGATATGCCTGTGAGACTTATGATACTTATCTTAGGCTGTATTATTCCTTATATGGATTTTTTAGTTTTTTATTTTTGCTTGTCCTAAGCAATTGTGTCCCTTGTATCTTAAGCTGCATTGAATTAATATGCAAAGTCTGAATTGAACTATCAGTTGTCTTTTTCTAGATGTTCTACAAAGTGGATAGGAAAACCCCACAAGTTCTTCTCTTCTTATAGTTGACAGTTAAGGAAAACATTCACCTTCAAGACAGAACTTGTAAATATGATTAAATTTAAAGCACATGCTTAAGGTCTTCTGAGAACATGAGGAGGTTATCTACTTAAGACAATTTCCTCTTCAGAGGTTCAAGATTTACCCTCTTAGATGGGTAAATGCTTGTCAGTTATCTGTGGAATGTTATTGAAAGCCACTTCTTTGGGAAATGATGAATATTTATTTAAAGGCTTTGTGAGTGTTGGTTGGTGACTCTATTTTCAATTTCACTTGCAAGTAAAATAAAACAATCCAAAACCCTAGGATAATGTATTAACTAAAAGGCTGCTTAATATTATCATTTTATATTAACATGTATTCGTGGGTACCCGAACATCTGAATTTAATTTTTTTTGGTGTTAATTTCTCAGTTTCACATACAATGAGTAGAAAGGTCTTTCTTTTAAAAATGAGCTACCATACAGTATAATAAGGATATTATTTTCATTGATGGACAGAATTCTGGCCTGTGTTAGCAAGAAAATAAGATAAAAAAAGTACCATCAATAACTATGCTTTGTAACACATGAACAAGAGGCATCAGCTCTCTTACCTTTCTAATTGGTTTGGTTACCTGTCAGACTCAGTAAACAAAATGTAGCTGTCCAGTCATGATTAGATTAATTTCATTTATAATGACCTTTCTGTACCAGAACTGAACACTTTTAGATTTCAATTCTCTTCGCCTCAGTTGTGCTGCCGTAATGCGGACTAACTCTTCTGACAGTCATGCTCAATATGCTTCCTAAGAGAAAAACAGCTATGAATATTTTGATTTTAGGTCAGGGTGCCAAAATCCAATTCCTGAGAAAAGAAAACAGGGAGTAAAAATTGCCAGTAGAATTTTTCTCATCTTTGAATTACTTAGCAAATCTCTCAATGGCTGCAGCAGGGTTTTTATCCCACATTTTTCCTGGGAGCATTGATTATGTGTAGCATGGTCTGACCTCTGTTGAAAATAACGTTCTTGAAATGAATCTTGTTTTCACAATACCAGTCAATCCTACTCAATGAGTTGCTTTGCCTACAGTTCTTCATCTTGTTTTCAAGGCACATTAACAACTTGTAAAAGTCGAACACAAAAATGCCGTCATCAGGGCATCAGTCAAGGATAATTATAGAACAGTACAAAACCCGAAGTTTTCTTATCTGTTAAACTTACTTACAGAATTTAGTTTTCTATATTTTGTAAATGTGGTTATTTATGAATAAAAATATAGGTCAGTTTCACAAGAAGTTAATTAAAACTACACAGACAAGCCATTGTGTTCACTAACAGAGTATTGCATCAAAATGACTTATGGAGTCCTTTGAAATATATTCTCAGACATCTGGGCATTTTTTTTAGAAATAGATAAGAATTTATAGATGAAACAGAAGGGAAGATGTGAGCCCAAATAACAAAGTGCCTGTTCCTCAAAAAAAAGCAAATTGCTGAAGCATTTATGAGAGTCAGGATAATCCATGTTAGCTTTCTTTCACAAAATGACACGAGAAATTCATATTGCTCTTTCAAAGATTAATAAATCCCACTGAAGTTCTCACTTTGYTTCTGGATTGCTCATCTCACTTTTTGACTATAGACAGAGCACATGTGCCTAAATTCAGTTTTTTCTTTAAATGATGAATTTCAGCTAAAATCGCAAACAACTGTTTGTAAGTCTTTTCAGTAAAGTATTTGTCTTTTCCAGAAAAAGTAAAACCATATACATTTCATCTCAATGTATTAACCAACAATTTTTATAAAAGGATAGGATGCGCTGACACTTTTTTTTTTAAAAGTATATTAATCAACAGGATATCTCTCCTTAACAATTCAGTTCTGTCAGGTTACGAGAGCAGGCGCTTTGACATGATGAAGATGCTGACTTCCCTAAGGTCCTTCTGATCTTCTCTGCCCTCTAAAAATGCTGCATGAGGAAACCCACCTTCAATTAATCAATGAAGAGATTGATTTGTTCCCACTCCTCCCCATACACAAAATGATCTTTTCAGAAAGTGGTAATTGAATAACTGGATTAATTTCATCCTTACCTCCTCCAAGAAGGGTGGCAAAATACCACTGCTATAAGGGCAAAACAGAAATTATGAAGAAATAAAACTATAACTGTGTGTAGTACAAAGTATTAATGACCAATGATTTAAATAGTGCCAGCTTTGTAAAGCTGGGATCTAATTCATTCTTTGAAATCTTCCCAAGTCAATAGATACTGAAAATAAATTTTCAAGGTACGCGGCCATGAAAAAGCTTCACCATATCTCATTTTCCCTCTATGCTTATCCATAGCTATGCTGCCAGAGAAATGGATGAAATTGTATTGTATGGTGGTGCTGTGACAAAAAACCCATAACGTCGCCCCACCCTTTTATTTTTTTATTATTTAAAAAAATCTGTAGTATTTCCTTTCTGTGTAATTTTGAACTCCCAAATTGTTGTTCCTCTGGGGTGAGTCTTGTTGCTCATGCAAGAAATTCGTGTGCTGGCTTGCGTTACAAAGGGTTATATGGAGTTGCTCCCTCCCTGCTGTTTCCATGCACACAACAGCTCTGCCTTTTAAAACTTCTCTGATCATGGATCAAAGTGAAATGGTTTAGTGAAGTCACTTCATGGTCTGTGTCTGCAGAGGAGAGGGAGGTGTGTCTCTTCCCTCTCACGRGATGTTCAGTTGCATGCAGACAGGACAGGCTAACCAGGAAAGGCTTATAGAAATTTATGTTTCGTTTCTCAATTACAAGACAAGGAATAGGAAAAGAGAAGGGAAGGAAAAATAGAGTGAAGTAGAAATTGGGAATTTGCCTGGTGTCCTTTGCAGAGTTCTCTCTGATATGCACACATCATATTTGATTCTCAAGTCAACCTATCTCTACATTTAAAAAAAAATCTTCACTTACAAATTGGTTACTTTTTGCTATATGCTTTTCAATCTAAAAATATCACACACTGGAGCAAATGTTTTTCCTTAAATTGGGACAAAGTTCATAATAAAATTGTAATGAATTACATTTAACTTCTTATCTAATGTTGGCTTATTTGAATTTACAATAAGCTGACGGAACAATAAGCTCACAGGCCATTGTGCTATATTGTATTATAGCACAACCCAACTAATGCTTTAACTATGGAGTTAGTGAATGTAGGTCTTAGAAGAAGACTTGGAACACAGTTTCTGGCTCTTTGTTTAATCTCTGCTGCATGCAGAATGTGATATTTAAGAATATTGGCTGGGCATGTGATAAAAACAGGGACAAAATTTTGGCTTTGAATCCATGCTTGAATCATAAAATTTACTTTTTTCCCTGCAAATATGGTGATTTTGGCTTGGGCCTACCTTTATATTATTTTTTTCCCGAGACTTAGAATACCACAAGTAGGGGACTGCTTGGCAAGAAGTTCATGAGCTGAAGTAGGAAACTGAAAAGACGGGCAGCAGAGAAATTGAAGGTTTGAACGTAAATGTATCCTTACTCACAGATATGAGGCAGAGCTGGAAATCATGACCAAGACACAGAAAATCTGAAAATAAAACCCCAAGTGACTTCTTTATATTTTTKAACTGTGTTTGGGGAAATAGAAGCCTGTGTTCTTCCTTCCTGAATAAATGTCCTTCTCTCAAATACTATCTTGTATCATTCATTTCTCCTCATATAGATGACCCCAAGTTTTGGCTAACTGCTTAAACCAGAGTGTTTATAAGACTATAGACATAATCTGGAAAAATTAGACTGCATTGGTTATCTACTTTCTTGATGTTGTTATAGAGTAGAAAAATGTTTATTTTAGAGACAGGATGTCTCAGGCTTGCTGCAGAAGAACTGCAACTCAGCAGTAAGCACTTAGAGCTACCAAGGAAGACATAATAATTATTGCAATTTTAACTCATGTTAAACAAAAGCATCAGTAATTATGGTTTTGTTTGTGGGAATCAAGACATAYGGTTATGAAGATAAATGAGAGAGAGAGAGATTGTGTGGTTCATAATGGATGACACTGAAATCATAATATATGTATAAAGAAAATGGTTGCTACACCTCACTGCCATTGCAGCCACTCTGTACCAAGCCAGAACTAAAGATACAGGTAAAATTGGCATCTGCCCAGATGTGCACAGCTGTAAAGAGCTATCAAAACCCAGCTGCATCTTAGTGGTTCTCACCAAAATCTTTCAGGAAGCAATTGCTGAAGCCTGTGTTGACATCTCTTTTGACAACTGTGCAATCTCTTACAAGTTGTTGGTAAATGCTGCTTTACATCATCTCGTCACAGGTTGTCAGTGAGGGGCGAAACAAGCATGTATTTCAATGTCTATTTCATGTTTGGTTTATCCCTGAAGTCTCCTATGCAGATTTGCTCTTCTCTCTTAGATCAAAAAACAACTGGGCATGAGGAGACCTTACTGATGTTTCAAATACAGACGCTTAATATTTTCTAAATAAATCTAATTTATAACTATTCCACTTGATCCCTTACTTGACATTTAGACACCAAGAAAAACTGTAATGGTCATTTAGATACCTTTCTTTCATTTTCGGTACAGACATCAGAAGTCACAAAATATGGATATATGACCAGGATCCTGAGTGATCCAAAAGGGGATTTGGATTATAGTCCGTTCTACATTACTAGGTCCAGGCACGTTGCTGAATCAAATTCTGAATTTTTAACTACTTAAATGTGAAGCTTTTAATATCCAGGGCTTTGTTTTTAACAACTGTATATTTCCTAATTCTAGCGTACAGTAGCTTCCTTCCCTGTCTTCTCTTCCCTAAGTAACATCCTCCTCTTATCACTAGGTACCAGAAAACTTTCGGTGTCAGCCCCTCTCTTTAAATAATGTAACCAGGTAGGAAGCTGTTCCCAACTGTGCTTTTCTTCACTTCTCTTATCTCTTCACTGTTTTAGACCTGACAGGTGGTTTTATGTCCCAGAAAATGTATGACAATCTAATATCACCTCTCCTTAAAAATTTCTTGTCTTGCTTGCATGTGTGTCAGTATAGTCCAATACTTAAAAGAAAATCCAGTTTAGGATATGCTATCACATTTGTCAAAAAAGCTTTGGGGGTTTTCCTCACCTGTTCTGGCTTGCTAATTTCTCATCTCACTATGTTTCTCCACTGCAGGAGTTAAGTACAGGGTTACTTATCATGTTCCAGTCTGTGCTAATCCTAACATGCTCTAAGATGTTGGAATCCTGCAAACTTTTTCTTTTCAGTGGGATTCTGTGGAAACAAACAAACAAACAACCAAAACAAATGAACAAACAAAAAAAGAAGGAATAAACACCCCAYCCCCCCAAAAACCAGCAAAGACCTCCTATGATCTACTTAGAAAGACTAGTTTACAAAGTGAAAAAACGTTCTTAGAAAAAACACCCTGCTCATAATATTAGCTAAAGATTTAATAACTCTGGCATGTTGCACATGGTGTACCAGAAGCTGGTGGCAGAAAAGGCCTTTTTCTCTATCTGATCTTGTCCCTGAACTAATGGTAGTGCTGGTGATATTTATGATTTTCCCAGCTAGTACTTATTGTAGAGGATCAACACAAACAACTTAATGATACTGTTATTGCTATAGCTTCTGATTCTTTCACATTGGTGGAATTTTGTAACAACAGAGAAGCAATGACAGGACTGCAGACTTATATGTAACCCAGGAGACTACCTGGAGCCAGCATTTTATTTGCTTCTACTGTTACTCTACATTTTAATACAATAATCAGATTCAGCCCTAATTCAGACATGCTGACAGACATGGGACTGGCTGAAGTCAGAAACAGAAACGTGTCCTGTGCACCCTTGTAGTTAATCCAGTCAGTGTTTGGATTTTTAAGAGCTTTGGATTTTTAAAACCATGTTGTTAATAACCCTTCTGGCCTGAAAATGTMATTTAAAGTATTGGAAGGAGAACAGAACAACTCCCCAAACCTCAAATATTATGAATCTGTTCTTTTAAAGTGCTGTTTCTCATGAGTCTGTCAGTTTGTTTGTTTTTACAGTTTCTTAATGATACAGTACACTGAAAAAAACCAAAATTTGTCAGGTTTTAGTGAGACCATTAATAAAATCCCTTTATAGGAAGCAAAAGTTTATAAGAAGGAGCTGAACCCATTCAAGTCAAGCAGGAAACTGGCACTGTCCTTTTGATTTTCAGTAGGATAGTTTTCCTCACTGGAGAAAGATYCAAACCAGAGCTCCAGCCCTTGCTTTCTTTAGTCTGTGGAACCAGAGGGTGTAAAATCATATCACGGTACAGACTTGTGTGCTTTATGCGGAGAATTTTGTAAATGCAGAGCGAAATTTACAGTTACTTAAAGCTAATAAGTGCATATGCAGACTTTGTTAAGAAATGTCTCTTGCTTGTCTGAGCACAGTAAAAATTACATAAAGAGCAGGAGAAGTCATATTGTTTTTAAAACACTGGCTGATATGCATTTTAACTTTAAAAAACATAACTTTATGAAAAGATAGGAAGGATAAAGGAAAAGTTCTGTTGAGCTGTCTGAAATTATGTTGGGGTTTGTTTTCTGTAGTCATAAAACCAAAACTAATTCCACATCTTAGAAAAAGAAAAATTAATTGGGAAAGTGCTAGAGTAAATTCAATTTTTATGTAGTAATTGGTGCATCTGTATCACAAAAAAAACCAATTATCCCTGGAACTGCTGTAATGCTTTCAATTCTCTGTCTTAAGTATCTAATACAAATATATACCCTTTCTGTAACAAAGAATTTATCAAAATATSTTAGAGAGTTTTCCCAGATAGAGATGTTCAAATAAAGTCCTTTTTTGACTTGGAATCCTTCTCTGTAGAAATCAGTTTATTTCTTTTTCAGACATCTGAATATAAGAATGCTTCACAGCTTCCAACAAACCAGGGAGAGAAACAAACACAATAGCTTGGGGCATATTCTCTTTCCCTGACATGAAATGCTGTCTAAAAGAATTTGGGGATTTTTTTTTACATTGGTCTAGGATTTCTAGATGTGTACTTATCACACAGTAGTTCTAGCCCTGGTGTCACACCTGAAGATCTCAGATGTCTGCATAGATCATACAACTATCAACTTACCGGTGTAAGGCAAGCTTACAATGGGAAACAACTTTTGTATTTCCCAAAGACATTGAATGTATTGGATAAGAAGAGATCATCAAAGTAGTCTAAGCACAGCAGGTCCAAAAATTCCCCAGTGTAGGACACCCCACGTAGTTGGAATGTGTGTCCTTCAGTGAGATTTTTTAAGCTGAAGTGGGCTTTCACATTTTTGTGGGTTTGATTTCTGTGGGTTTGTCTTATTCCATGCAGTTATGAAGGTTGTGTTAAAAAAATAGAAAAATGAAGACGAATCAGGATTTCAGCATCATTATCTATTGAAGGTTCTTAGGGTCTTCAGTAACTTAGTGAGTTTCTTAAGGTTTGTGAATCCAAAGACTATGCAGAGAAACAAAAAAGCACCTGTGTCTTTGCCACAGGATCCTCCAGGAATCCATTTCAGTTTCCAACTCTTCCATCTAATTTTAGGAAAAAAAAAAATAATAGWATGTCTGGYGTGGTCCATCCTTTCTCATCCTTTCAGTTCCCATTTTGGCCTAATTTCTGCTGTATCTAATTTTATTCCTTTGATTTGTAGTTCCACTCCAGCCTTTAAAAATCATCTTTGGATTGTTTAAAAATATTGCTGGGCTTGCTCCACTCTTTTTGAAGTACTCATATCCATATAAAATCACAGGATGTGCTGTATTAATGAAAAAACACCATTACATTCTCTTTCCAAGATGGAGCCCATTTAGAGTAGACTTTTAATCCCCAATTTTGCAGCACTATGCCGACATTTTTTAAACCTTAAAAAAGCTCAAGCAGAGCTTGGTGTTTGATATTTTGTTCTTACCTGTTCTGGACCAGCCCTCCCATTTCCTCTTGGTATCCATCAAGCATCAAGTTCTGTACTTAGCAAAACAGAGTATCCATGAAAAACACAAACCAATAGCCTACTGTGCAYTTCTGGGTGCTCCTTAACTCTTTCTGTTTCTTATGACTGGGTAATATTTTGACTTAAAGTTCGTGCTTTAGTGCAAGGTCAGGATATATTATTTTCCGGGTTATAAATTCACCAGGAGAACAAATTGGAAGACAATAAATCTAAACTTCTAATGTTTTGCTTTTATATGTTCAATTATTAAAAAAAAAAAAATCCATTTGTGATTGAAAGTGTTTCCACATCTGACTACAGCAACTCCCATTGCAAACATAAACTATTGCTATTACTCAGGAAGACCTGGGAAGTCTCTGTGGCTGTCACAACATTTCATACACCTTTCCCTTTTCCATTTTAGTCCATAAGTGATAGAGTTACATAGGAAGATTCTGTCAGGAGAGCTTGTACCCAGTGTCTCCTTTTGCTCATACTGGGGCTGGACTTACACTGCACAAAAAGGACGTGGGTTATATGATGAGGCCTTTTTGTCTGAATAAATGTTTTTCAACAACTGACTGAAGTTATGACCCCATTGACAGGCTTGTGCAACTCCATCTATCCTCTTGTCTGAAAATGCTTGTTGCCTGATTACAAAATAAATTTTTCATTTTGAAAAATGTAGGGGTATGTCCTGGCATCCCTGAGCCTGGAGATGATCCTCTTGGGAAGGCAGGGATAGAGGATAGATAAAGATCAGGTACCCATTTCTTATTTTCTGATGACAATTGCCATAAGCATGATGTTCATTTTAGGATTTTTGGAAGATAATATTTCAAACCGTGTATTTTAATATGTTTCTTAGTAATCTGAAAGCTTAAAATGTAGTTACCTAAAATCTTTATATAATCTTGGCTAAAATTCACCAACCATGCAATTTTAAGCCTGGTGGGGCCAGGTAATTGAAGAACAGCAAAGCAGAATTTATGCAGCAAAGAAAATTTTCTGATTCTATCTTCATGAATGTTTTGTTTATCATACTGAAGACCAGGGGAAAAATTACATTTACAAATTAGGAAACATAACTTAAAAATATTCATTTAACATCTGCTCTGCTAATCGTCCAAACACCAAGTCTCTAAAGTGTCCTGTGTGAATGCATTATGCCATGTATGGGCCTCTCTTGGTTTCCATAACTTGAGCCATATACCTCCACAATTAGGCACTGGCAGATTGTTTCTACAAAGTGAAATGCATTTTGACTAGTTATGTCAGAATAAAACTTTGCATGGAATTACACATTTCAGTCAAAATGGACAGGGTATTTCTGGACTATACAATTAGCCCAAAGGAAACAAAAATAGTACATAAATCACCACACCTGGAGTGTTTTAAATGCAGCAGTGATTTTTAGTAGTAGGATTAAATACATCAAAAACTCAAATGGGAATCCACCTTTAACTAATAGTAGTAAAATGGTCTGTTACAGGACACTGCTTATGCAACTGCTTTTAAGTGCTTTACCAGTGCCAGTTAAAATCTGCTCTGGCTACCAAGACTTATAATTTGATGCAATTAAGAAATGAAAATACAATTTTTGTGTTTCATCTAGGTTTTATTTCAGATTGTGAATTCCTTCTTTCTCCTCCCTTCCTCTGATTCAGTCATCTAACATTTTGGTTTAAGCTAAAGTCTCAACTTTTACAGACATAAGGAGAAACAAAAGGTTGATTACACCATTGATTTCCATCAATATTCCTGTGCTAGCAGACAGACAAAAGCAGAGACTACACATAAGATTTCATATGAGTAGAAAGGAATACTGTACTTAACAAATTGAATAAAATATTGATCCATGGTAGAGAAACTGTGATGGAGTTATTGTAAAATCATATGGACTGTAGTCAATAGAAATTGAGACAAAATATGTCTATTCAAATATTAATGAATTGAGAATTTCATATTACATTTAGAAAACAAAAGCATTTTTCCTGTAGATGGCATTTTCATTATACCAGGGATTAGACACTATGCCTCCCCCGCCCATTGCATAAAATGTATTCTACAATCCAGGTTTACATCTCCAGGAGGTTAATACCCCCTTTATAAGGTTTGTCAGGGTGAAAGGTCCTACTGCCTTGGCATTCTTATTGATGGTGATAGGCAGCTAAAGAGATATCACATCACTATTTGGAAAATGACTATTTTATTGTTGGCGTGGATTGCGCTAAATCAGGCTGAGTGGTCAATAAACTGGGTAGTGTAAGCCTACTCCTCTGAGTAGCTTCATAAGAAATACGTAATCTCTTTTCTCAGCTAAAACACTCCGTGCTGGAAATAAAATGTAGCATCTGATAGGGACAGACAGTTACTGCTCTGAAAAGTTTTGTGTGCCTGTAGGCAGGAGACAGGAAAAAACAGGGTTGCTGATTAAGCATCACCATGTGTAGCTTGGGCAAATGCTGCTCAAGAGAAAGCCTAGAGAGAGTGAATGCAGGTTGAAAAAGTGCACTGGAAAATGCTTTGATTCATCTGACRTTCATATGAATGAGTTTTGTACATCTTAGTGCTTATATTTGGGACTCTAAATGCCTTGATAGAATATTCATTTAGTATCTTCTATATTCAGAACTCAATGACAGCAACATATCTTTATCAAGGAAAATAATTCAGCTTCTCCAAACCACTTCTGATCCTGAATCTGAAAGCCATCATGCCAATAAAGAAGAAAGATAAAACTTTGGAGAAATCAGAGGTGCATTAGCTAATCATTCAAAACTGGCCTGCAGTTCTTTATGAAATGTAACCTTTTTACGTAATATCGATTGAGCTCTGACCTGCACCCGCTAATATTGGCTTCTATATTTAGGATTAGCTAGGGTGCATTCATAGGCATTCTGTAAACAGTGGCAAACAGTCAGGCGCCCTTAGGGGCAGCATTAATTGGATTAGCTCTGGTGTACAGGTTACCAAATCTGAMCCTCTCTCAGATCCACAATCCCCAAGATCAATAATTATGTTGAGAGGATAAATTTGTAGAGAAAATTCTTTTGATAATCATATGTAAGGGAAAAGAAACATCCTAAGCTTCTTTCAGGTCTGTCCCAAGATCAGCCTTCTGATGTTTTAAAACCTTTAGATATAGTTTGACATAAAAATTATGTCAACAGTACTTTACAACAGCACAGCAGCCATGAGGAATTATAATCTACTTAAGGCGTGTTTTAAAAAATATTAATATCTATAAGTCTGGTATTTTATGTACCTTCTGGACAACTCTAAATATGAAAGAACATGTAATTTTAAAATGCTCTATAAAAATTTTTACTACAGTGATTTTGCTATGTTAATTTTCCTCTCCTCCTTAATGACGTARCTTTAATATTCATGTGGGCTCTTTCTTCATATTTAATGAATATACCCAGTGTATTTTGAAAAAAAATCCAGCCACAGCAAGTCATAACACAGCTGAATTAATCTGGTTAGCCTGATTAACAAGGGTGTTCTCTGGTGTGCTACAATGGTGAACGGAGTCATGAGATTGCTACTGGGGGATAATCTGGCATGTGTTAGAATCTGATAAAGTGGTTGTTGTTCAAAATTCATACAAAGAACTCCCTTTGCCCTCTTATTTTATCTATCCTTTTTTTTTTTTAATGAATATATTAATGGGAAAACCAGCCTAGCCACAGTACTGCAAAATGAAATATAAAATACATGGCTGATGCACAGACAGGAAAGAATCTGCTCTTTTTAGGAGGTTAACCTGAACTGTTTTTAAAAGCTGCAAGAAAGACGCTGAGGACCTATGATGGCAGCCCATGGGATCTCTGCAGCAGCCAGATGTTAAATCCTGTGCTATGAATAAATTCCCAGAGCAGCAGCTACCTAGCCTGGCCCTCTGGCTTGTGTTTTATCTTCTGCTCTAGACTCCGGTGCTCTCCTGGGCCTTTTAAGTACTTGCTGCATTTTATCCTTGAGGCTGCTGCTTGTGGGAAGCAACCTGAAGATCTAGATCAGACTTCAAACTCACTGAGTACTTCCAGGAAATCTGTGATGAAAAGTTCTARGAAGTTTTTCATTGCTATTCTGGTTTTTGATGCATATTATCTACATTTATATAATACAACAATCCTCCCAATCCTCCCATACAGAACCTGCATGCTTAAAGTACATGTCCCACCCAGAATACATCTTACTCTTTGTCCAAGTGATGGACCTAACAGAACCATCATTTAACAGTCTTTGAAAAACTCTTCGGTTGAACTGTGCTTAAATTACACAGTGTTATTTCAATATTTAATTCTTAATTGTTCCCAGGACAAGCATGAGAAATTCCTCTGTTCATTCTTTAGGCCTCTATAGACTTTGATTTACGGGAACTGAAAACAGAAGGTAGAATATTACAAAGATTCTCTTTTTATTTTTAGAAAATAAAAATGGAAATAAAGAAGAGAGAATAAACTAGTAGAAATCAATTTTTATACTTAAAATCTGATATGCTTTTTCTCAGATGTTGCTCACAAGCCCATGCTTAGTTAAAGCCAAGGATATTCTGAGGTATGTAAAAGCAGTGACCTCAAATGCCTAAATTTCTTTTTGGTTGTAAGCCATTTTTCATCTTTGGAAATACATTTGTGCCAAATATTTCAGAGAGCAGTTTATAGTCTATACTATAAACACCCTCATATGCTATAAATCTAGGGTGGCCTTTTAGCACAGGAAAATGTTGAATAGCACACAAGAAGCATTGCAATTCAGTGCTCCAAGCCCAGACTTCCTTTATTTCACCCAGGTGTCTCACATTTTCCCCTTTCCTCCTTTCTGTTTTTGTCAAATCACTTCAGCTCACCAGCTTGACATCTCCGGTGGTGTTTGTGTGTTACAGAGTTATCTGAGCCTGAAGGTTATGTGTTCACCCATACACTTGGCTGTGCTTTTAGGCCCATGCACTTTAGGGAAAAACCTTTGCTGAAATGTAATTATTTGTCGTACAGAATTATACAAGTTTTCTTTTTCATTGCTGGGGTGGCCCTTTGTGCTCTAAGAAGCCGTTCATACATTTCCTTGGGAAAGAAGCAGAGCATGGTGTTGATCTGGAGATCTCTACCTCTTCAAAAGTGATGTGCTTGTTAAAAATCAGACAGTTCTTCCGTGCTAGAACCAGGTCATACTATAGTCACAACCAAAGCCTGTGCACGTGAATTTTCAGTTTTCGGGCTTGAACTGTAGATTCATCAGCATCAATGTACTACTCTTCCTTTCAGTACTTCTACATGATTGGATCTTAATTCCTGATTCCAACCTGCAACCCTAAGCCCCATTTGCAGGAATGTCAAGAGCAAGAAGTGCATTTATTTGTGTCTCTGGTGATCCAAAGATGAGACAAGCTACCTGCTGCAGATTAAGATGATTTTTAATTTTTTTTTGATACAATATAGGGATATAATTTATTTTGGTTTCATTTTTTTTCTTTTTTTTTTTAGCTATGCTCCTAACAGAATATTAGATCAGTTCTAAGTCTGAACAACACCAGTGTTTAGTACATACCAGGAAAAAGCTGTGTAATTGTGTTAGCTGGCAATAATGAGAATCCTTAGACCTCAGAAATAAGACATGAAGGGAATGTATGTATGAGAAATACATTTGGTGCCTCAAAGGGCAGAGAATCAGATCACATGTGGCCACCACACCAGTAACCTCCATCTCTGAATATTTCTGTTTTGTTTTGGTTGTGAAATCTTGCTCTACTGCTGAAGTAACTGAGAACTCAATATCATACCAGGCATGATCTAAAGCTGATGGAATACAGGCACGGATGGGCTACAGGCTATTGGTAAATTGGAAAATACTTATGAGGACAGCATGACCATCTTATTTACCTTTGAAGACAGAACAGCTTTAAAATGTTCTATTCTGAATTCCCTTATTTCCAAGCAAAATACCAAATCAGTCTCATCCAAAACAGAGTTTGGATAGGTTTCTATTACTATGGATAAATCAGGAGAAAATTTTTTTTTTTTTACTTTGAACTTGAGAATATTGGTCTGAATAGCATCTTGTCAAAGTCTCTACTGACTTCAGAACTCAGAGAGCAGTTAGGGTCCTTTTACTAAACTGATCCCTAGGGAAAATAATTCTGTGTAGAAAATAAATTAATTTTCCCACATTTTTTAAAAAGTTCCACAGGAATATCTTCTAATTCTAGAAATACCCACAAATTTTCTCTGAGTCTGCTTTGACTTTTGCGCCATTTTTAGCTTCATGTCTATTTTGGCACTTTAGATGTATTTAATCCAAGTGCCAAAACTGCTAATTAATGCCTGACAGATGGCCCGTAACTGACTACCTGCAATTCAGTTATTGTCAAAGGAAGTGACAGTAGCTCTTCAGACAGCACAAGAAGGGGAGCAAGAGCGGTCTTTTCCCTCCCAACCTCCACATGGGTACTACAGGTTCTGGAAGAATGTATTTTATTATATGTATGGTGTTTTATATACAAGGATTCACCTGTAAAATAAGTTGAAGCCATGTTCAATGTCAAAGTGATAAAACAAACAACTCTAATCTCCTTTCAGGTTTTCAATTGTTTTTGCTTGTCTGTTTGTTCTTGTTCATTTGTTTTTCTGCCTGGACAAGAGATTATTGTAAAGCAAGGAATGCTATTAATCCCTTCCAGTGACAGAAAATTAAAGCACAGAGGAGCTGAACAACTTATGCCATGACTGTGGATTTCGTACTTCCCAACAGTAATCACCTAAATGTCCTCTGTAGTTAATAGTCATCTTCAGAGGGCAGCAGTTCGTTCTATTTCAGGAAGGGATGAATCAGCTGCTACGAGGAAGGGATGAATCAGCTGCTGCAAGTACCTTCTTTGTTTTGAGTGCTGGGAGGTTTGGCAGATAGCTCAGAGGAACTGTGTGCTTTTGGACAGGGACAACGAGGTGACCTGAGATACACTGTTAGTCTTCAACAAGGTTGGGAGTAGGCTCTAGAAATACTGGCAGTACAGTGTCTGTATGAGCCACTAAAATATTTTTCCATTTGAAATGTTATCTTTTGCTAAATATATTTTTTGATTAAATTAAATTAATTGTTGATCTCTATTCTGGACATTTCAGAAGGCTAGTTTTTGTTGTAGCTGCAGAATTTATCTAGTTTTAGTAGCTATAGAATTGAATTAACCAAGCAAAAATATGCGAAGAAGGAAGCCTTAAGAACTTATGAATCAGTGCTATTCAAAATGTTCAGTTGTCCCTTCTGAAAAACAAAATGCTTGTTTCCTTTCTTATTAAAGCAACTTGGTGGCTGAATGAGGAATAATGATTATGTAAATAATATTTTTTTTCATTTCTGCAGAACTAATTAATAGCAAGGAGAGTCTGAATGTAATATCAGTAATAATATGAACTCATCAGTCCTTTGCATGACTTAACTGTATCTAAATAATGCTCTTAAAAGCAAGGTAAAATTATATGATTTTTGTAAGATTTTGTGTTATGCTTCCAAATATAACACCAATGCCTCCTACTTCATTGGTGATTTATTTAGTTCAGTTTCAGTCTATATAAACCTTATGTTCCAGTTTTGGTGTTGACACAGTATTCATTATAATTGTGATATTTTTGATGAGTTTGAGATTTTTTATGGTTTGTTGGATAGACCACCTTTCAAAGGCCAATTAATTTAATATGCATAGACATTTATTTTGTCTTTCCAAATTGTTTATTATTTTGACTTTTCTGCTCATAGAAAAATCCAGCTATTACAATCTTTCTCCTATGGCACTTCATCTTTTTTTTTTTTTTTTTTTTTGCATTAATATGGTAAGTTTTACCTGCTTCTTTTACCTTCAATTTTCACAACCAATTCTTTCTAAAAGTAGTAGCAAAACCTGCCTAGGATGGTCATGATAGCAGTGTGTGATATTCGTAAAGTTTAATAGAGAAAAATAATTTAAAGATTGTTTCTTAGCATTTCCCAGAAACACATTTGTATATTGTGTACTTCAATTTTTTGTAATTAGATATTCTTACTAGAAACAATATCTCCCTTATGCCATCCTTCCAGGTCTTTTAACAAGATACATGTGAAMATATATTATTACATGTTTTTTTCCAGCACACTATAGTCCCCATATTTACATTCCATTTCTCCCTGTATTCTTTATTATCCATTTTTTTCAGTCAGGCAAATAAAGAAGCCTTTTAAAATGCAAATATTGATATTTAAAATAATAGAGTCTTCTGTAYAAAAGAAATGTGCGGCTTGAAAGAAAACTGCGATTCACAACTTTGGAATCTCTAGGAGACTGTTGCTGATATAAGCCAGAGTTACGTGGAGAAACAGTAATGGGAGCAGGAGAGCAGCAAAGATGTTCCATTTCTTTCCAGCTATTGCTTTCTGGACTGATGGAGATAAGTATTACCTAGGTTCAGCTGACTGTGTCTGTATTCAATGTTATTCAGCTCCGTGTTCCTTCTCTAAGCATCATGCACCTGGCATTTTAGTTTAGTGGGTGAAGTGACTATCCCAGGTAAAATTTGAAATTCCTTTGGGATCTTTTTAGAGCAAGAACACCTTAGACATGTAAACCCTTTTATTTTTGGTGTCTGCATGCTGATCAGTGCTTTAATGAGGTCACTTGTTTGAAAATTTTACTTCATTTTGTCCAGCCTCCTTGTCAAAATAAATTTTGAGTTTTGTGACAGGACCTCAAGTCAGTAAGAGTTCTGAAGTGAATGTTTTCCTTAACATGAGAACAGCAGAAAAAAAATTCAGAGTTTCAGTCTCTAAACCTACATTTTGATAGAACACAAAGCAATGAACTAGAACACGGTGATTCTTGGAAGAATCAGGAAAAATATCTCAGGTCTATCTAGGAACTGACACAGATATAAATTAAGGATCTGAGGGGTCAGTCTTTCCCCTCCTGTCTGTGTCGTTGCCATTTGGACCCTTTCATTTTTGGTCTTGATGTACTTCACATATTTTCAGTAGCTTCCTAGTTGTGATAAATCCTGGGTTGTGAGAGAGATTCCCTTTTCCCAGTTACTTTACCTGCCTCCTGGGCTTAGGAGGCTGCTATTCCCACTGAGCCTGCTGGGCCTCCTCTTTGCACTCTGTCTGTCACCCCCACCTGGTCACTTCATCTCACGGGAGGAGCAGTCCCAGGGGAAATCTTATGCAATGTACAGCAGCCCAAGACAGGAGAAACTCTTGCCTGCACCTTCACAAAAAAACCCTGGTTGCAAACACACAGCAGACTGGGAACAAAAAAGCAAGACACAAAATACCCTTCAATTTCTGGTAATTTCTTCTCAGGCCAAGTTCCAAAAATCACTCTTTTTGGCAAACAAACAGGTATGCTAAATAATAATTTTTTGGTCAGGAAAAATTACTTTCTTTATATGATATTTAATATTAATCTTTTCATGATGTTGATGCTAGAGTGGCATAAAGATCGTACATTTTCTTTGACTTTATTATGATGGATGTGTTATTAAGCCTTTGTAAATGACGTAGACTTCCCAACCACATAAAGAAGTAGAGCTTAGAAGGTTTATTGCCAAAGATTCATATTGTGTCTAGACCAAAGAAAACCACAGTGAACATAAATTTACCTGAGTGGAGTCCAATTTGCAGTAAACAAAAATTAAATTGGGACAAATCACCATAGTTAAAAATATTGAAGGAAAGAGCATAAAGTGCAGTCTTCAATTACTTTTTCTGCAGTCTACAGTTGAAGTTATTACAGCTGAAGTCCACTTTACAGTAGGAAAATGAAGCACAGCTGGTGATGGCTTTGGTGTGGATAAATAAGGAATGCAAAAAGACTGAAACAGTAATGTGGGCTTATATTGCCTGCCAGAGGCAAGGAAGGAACTCCTTTGCTACCCAGGATATTTAACTAAGCTCTGGATTTGTTTTAAGGCACTAGACACTGAACACATTTAGCAATAATCTAAAATGAGAGACCCTCATAATCTCTTCAGCATAATTATCTGCTGATTGGCTGCTATATTTTATTTGTATGTTCAGGGTTAACACACCACTGRGGACTGCCTTCATAGAGGCAATATTTGTATTTTCTCCTCATGGCATGGTTGTAGCTTTGAACTTTTACTATAGTCCTACATTTTGTTACAGGAAGGATGGAAGCGTGTTCTGGGGTTATGGACAGCAAATGCTTGTGAACCCTTCAAGACTGCTGTCCTTTTAGCTGGGGCTTGCTTCAATAGTTTCATCCCACCTGGCATACTTACATGCCTTTTGTTCATCATACTTTCTAGTGATTCATAATTTATATTTCTTCTGTAAATGAAGGACTCTCTGGCAGCCATCAAGGTTCCTGAGGGTTTAATTTCAAAGGGTTTCTGAAATTCAGTTGGCCACTTTGCCCGAGACATATCTGATATGTGGGTGACTTCAACAGCAAATGGTATGGGACTTGTTCATATTACAGAAATACTCAATTTCCCCATTTTAAGCTCTAGGACTTGTAAGCACTTTCCTAGAAACTTGATAAATGTAATTCTCTGTCCTTTTCTGTTTCTTCTTATTTATATTGCCTCTTAGACTGCACTATCACAATATTTGAAACATTATTCATTGAAGTAGGATTTTTCAAAAGCAGAAAAATCATAGATATTTTAAAATATTTAAAACCTAACTTGCTTTCATTTCAGTTGGAATTACACACTTCAGGGCACAAAAAATAAGATTCTGACCTTAATTGAATACAGATGTGAATCTCTTGGTAGGTTTCTACAGACGAACATTTTTTTCCCTGTTTGCAGTACCCAAGCCAGGTCTRAGAGAGCTGGCACACTTGCATGTTTGCAGGGATGGACTGAGTCCTGTTAAGAGAAGTGTTGCTTTACTGTGCCAGAGTTAGCTGACACCCCTACCTCTGTGTTTTCCTGATGTAGCTGGGTTCTGGAGCCAGCCTGCTGACCATGTAGGACCCACCCTGTAGCATGTATGTGCTTTGATTTTTCAGTGGGCAGTGGATTTCTCGGGAAACTTTCAAAGTGCAACCAATAACAACTGTTTCCAACCAACAATTGTTAACACCCCTCAATCTCCTTTTCAGACATCACTTTTGTTCTCACTTACTAGCTTTTTATTACTGTTTTTGAAGGAGTTTGTAGATAAACAAAACTCCCTCATTTGATGATTTTGGTTGTCCATCAATAATGTCTTTGTGCCTCAGATTGGTCTGATCACTGAATTATGTAACCAATTGATATAAAGATTGTTCTTGTAACAGCACTCCCATGTAATGGGACAGAGTCAACACACTAAAAGCTAATGTGCATAAGAAGATTATGTGCTTAAGCAGTGTGCACTTGGAAAGTGTAGAGTTCCTGCTATATTCACCATGGGTAGCAATGTGCTTCCTCACTTAAAAAAAGAAAAGCCAAGTCCTTCAAGCATAGAGAAAAGCAAATGGGTCTTTTGCAAATGGCTTTCTTGACTGCCTTCCGACAGCTAATTCACTGCAAAGAACAGAGGAAATGACCTTTCTTCTCTGCACTAAATAACAGTATGAGAAATTTCTGCTTACAAAGAGCATCTTTAAGTGTCTGCTAAGAATACTGCCCTTTGGGGCTCAATGATGGCTTTCAAGGAGCATGGAGATGCAAAGAAAAGAAGTTTGAGTGTTATTTAGGCAGACACCCCCGCAAGCAATTGCATGTAAATCAGAGTGATCATTTGAGTATTTAGACAAAACTGCCTTTGCCCACCAAATTATTTGGATATGTGTCACTTAGAGTGAAACTGAAGTCATCCATCAAAGACGTACAGCCTGCAGTCCTCACTATGCCAGCTTGAACCTGCCAGTCATGGTTTCTCACCTCCTTTAGGAAAATGCTGGGACTTCCACTGGCTTTGATTTTTCTGAGACAAATTGTCATCTGGTAGATATCAGAATAGCTTCATTACAGTCATTGGCACAATATCAAGTTACTTCAACTGAAAATCTTCCCAGAGCCCAGAGTGTTTAAAGGCTGGGACTGTAGCTGTCCTTCACACACAGTGGTGAGAAGAGCTGGAGGAAAATTCTGCTTAATGCTTTCTCCTTTTGAACTGCAACTAGAACTAGCCATTAGATATTCCTTGTATACAAAGGCTAGAAATTTAGAAATCAAAAACCCATTTAAATGAGTTAAGTGATATCAGGCTCAGACTGCATTTAGTTATCTTTTGGTGGCACTGAAGTTATCTGAGATGCATCTGCTTTGCAGTTATTCTGATGGTCTCAGAGTTCTATAATATATAAACATTCTTCTACTGCTCATAGTTCCTTCTCTTCTTTTCAACCCTGATTTTCCCTTCTCTCTTTCTTACCTCCTTAGCAGTCATCTATTATAAGCTGAAGAAAGACTCTCAGCTGCTTTTCACAGAAAGTTGTATACATCAATAATATATTTAATACATCTATATTTATTAACATGTTTGATGATATATTTGACAGGCATATACTAATTTTTCAGTAACTGACAGTGTGCAAACAGCATGAATTAATATCTTCTCACTATGATTAGAAAGATGGCCCTCGCCATCCATTCCAAGATCCTCTGGAAATTGGCTCCAGAAGACAGAGATGGTTATTTTTACATTATATTTCACCACATGAGACTGTTTTAATCTGTATACGTGAAATATCCAAATGACCCTGGACTACTCATGTTAGATTAAAATGGTAATGATCCCTTTTCCATGCAGCAACAACATTTCATCCTTCATCAGTGTGCATCACAGCCATAAAGGGGGCATAATAAGTAGTTAAAGAAATTTGTAAAAAGAAGCTGACATTACAAAATAAACACATTTAGAGAAGTGAGATTAGTGTTGACATGAAACCTCTCATCAACTGCAAGACTAGGTATAGAGAACCAGATTTCATCTGTGGTGTCACCTGCCAACGACCCTTGATTCCAGCTGGAGACATGGTGTGCAGAATTCAGCATGTGTTCACTAGTCAAACTGCTGGCACCACATTGTCAAAAATGCCATCTGAAACCTGACAAGTGAGAACACAAGAAGATGTATTCATGTGTGAAATATACCGAAGCTCCTTGAGCTCCCACCTGCAAGGTGTGGAAACAGCATCACTCATGCAGTTTCCCTGTGGTGCCCTGGAGCCCAGTYGATCTGGACACTGATGGCTGTGGTACCGCCGCTGCTGATGGGCAGTCTCAAATGGACCTTCCCTCCTGCTGTGCTTGTCAGCCCACCTGACCTCCAGATACAGGTCTGTCTGTGAACATGTTGGGACATACTGAAACTCTAGCCATGGCTGGGCTTGGASTAGGAGCCAAACAAATGAACTATTAGGATATAATGAGCAMAACCTGAGATTAGCTCAGTTGGTTAGAGCACAGTGCTAATGACAATGTGTGTTTGATCCCTGCGTGGGCCTTTCACTTAAGAGTTGGATTTGATGATCCTTATGGGTCTTGTCCAACTCAGAATATTCTGTGATTCTGTATAATTTAATTAACAAGATATTGTCATTTTTTCATGAAAGAATAAAAACCCAAGGTTTTGAGGAGTTTCAGATAAACAATTTCTCCATTAGGTATAAAAAAMCTAAATAAATTAAATAAAAAGAAAAAAAACCCCATGAGTATATTAGAGCAGTTATCCTTCTGGTGAACCACTGTCATCTGTGTATCTGATACTAATATCAGTTATCCCCCACCTATCTTTTGGCACAAGAGGAGAGCAGGCATGTTGTTTTTATTGAGGGAGTAAAAGCAGAGACTACTGAAATGCGGCAAAATGCAAACACTGAACTTAGCTGATATTCACATGCATGAAATATATCTAATTAGGGAAATTATTCACCATGGTGTCTAAAGAATTAACAAATTTACACAATGAAAAATAATCTGAATTCAATGAGCAAATTATTTAATTTGAATTCTTGTATCACCACTTCTCTATTGCCTCACTTTTTTTTTTTTTTTGTGCTATGGATCTTTTAGAAGCCCTTTTGGGATCTGCCATAGAAAGTAAGAGGCTCAACTGGTTTGAGTACAAAGGTTTCCCCTGAGGTTAAGTTATCTGGGATTCACTGTCTGCTCATACACCAATCTGTCTAAGCTTGTAGACGAAGTGCTATGATGCTAGGCTAAAATTAATTTAGCAGATATTATCTTCAAGGTTCTCTCTCTTTGTACGATTCTGTTTTCTCTAGGAAGCTATGTCAGCTATAAACGAACAAACCTGCATCTTCTGTTATTTTTTATGTGACAGAATTCACTGTTAGCTGACATACACAAACTTTTCCATCATATAAAGCAGTAATTTTCCTTCTCTTTCTAATCCTTAACAGTGTTAAAATCTCAAGTTCTCACACAGGAGTAAACAACTTGAAATAATCCCAGAATTACCGTGGGGCAGAAGCATGTTGTCATTAGCTGGGGAATAGCCTTTCTCCAAGGGGCAAGACTGCATAAATCACCTTGGATTACAGCACTTCAGCAGTAAGAACAACAAGCTTCTGTGTATGGTAAATGCAAGACGATGTCAGGCAGTTTTCCTTGTACACYTTGTGCTGTGGTTCTGTAACATGGGAAGAATCATCAGCTGAAAAAATCCCATCTTTCAGGCCTCTCTAATCTAACATTTAGCAATCCTGATTCTTGATGAAAATTGGTATTCTTATGTGTTTCACAAGGAAATGAATACAACTTACTTTCATTAGGATCTGAGATGGGGGTCTGTAACAGTTATTCCAGGTGTGTGCCTAGGACACTGGAGCTGGTTTTGATGGAATGCTGTGGCCCAGCTGTACTGAAAGCATGGGTGCATTCTGGTGACAGCTTTATGAAATTTGCATGCTTATTCTGCATTACTGAAACTTAGCTACCTCTACAGCAATTTATAACAACATAAAGTGTGCAACAGTTTATGACAGAATGAAAAATAGCAGTTTGAACTGTATGAGCAATTTGGGACAAGAGGACATTATAGTACTCTAGTTGGGCATTAACTGAGGGGCCAAATTAATGTCCTTGTTCTTCTCAAAAGTGCTATTGACATTTAGCTGGGCAAAAGTTATTTAAGCCACTAAAACCTATCTGAATAGTATTTTCCAGGACCACAGTATATGGAGACGCTAGTATACTGGAGGAGATAATACTCCTTTCAAATAGCCAACATCACTACGTCATTATGATCAGCATTCTTCTTCTTCTTTTTGGTTTTTTTTTAACCTGTATTAAATCTGTGTTAATTTATGAGATTTCAGATTCAGGAAGCTGGGTAAATGTATGTCCCACAGGCTTTGTAGTGGGACAGCTGCCAGTTGCTCTGCTACCAACACTTTWTAGACTTCTGTGTATCAGTTAATTGCCAGGTGTTTGTTACACTGGAACTAGGTGCTTAATATTCAGGAACAAAATTTTCCAGTGCAGGTTGAGGTAATGAGCATCATTAGTAAATTCCAGATACTATTTCTTGCCTTCTGTACAGAGTGTCCTGCTCTACCTGGCTCCTTATTTTGTATCCCATGTCTTGTGATTGTTCACTGCCTTGCCTTTCTCCTTACTGCCAGATCCCAAGTCTTTGTGGTTTTTTGTTTTGTTTTGTTTGTTTGCTTTGTTTTGATTTGGCTTGGGGTTTATTTC
The DNA here is from genome assembly GCA_003713295.1 of Parotia lawesii. Classification (NCBI taxonomy): domain Eukaryota; kingdom Metazoa; phylum Chordata; class Aves; order Passeriformes; family Paradisaeidae; genus Parotia; species Parotia lawesii. Next base: position 2,335,683 of record RAHM01000062.1, read on the forward strand.
TCCTGATCTTGGTCCCTTTGTCTTTCACAAGCCCCTTCCTTTTATCACTTTGGGAACTTGGAAATTTTGGTCCCTTTGTCTTTCACAAAGCCCTTCCTTTTATCACATTGTGAACAGGGAATGACAGGTTTTTTGCACATTACATGTGGGTGCAGGATGCAGGAGGGGTATAACAAGATGCCTGTTCTGCACAGTAGCTCCAAGTGCAGTCAGCTTCTCCCAAGGTATACATTTTCAGTGTAATGATGGAGAACTGTCTATTTACAGAAGAGATTATGTATAAATTGTTCTTTGTACACATGCCTCTGCTCTGCCCACCTGTCCCTCAGTGCCTTTCCTCAGCATACTTAAAATACTTTAGCAACCAACAAGAACATCAGACATATTTGTGAGACTGTGCTCCGGACACAGTATTAATGGAGCTGTGAAATAAAGGGTTAGGAAACACCAACCATATGATTCCTGCTGCAGAATCTTGTAAATATGATCTTTTCTTGTATCTAGGAAAAAAAAATGTGAAGGCTGTGATTGGTGCTGCTCGGTGGTAAAACAACCCCCCCACCATATAACAAACCCAAATCCTATAAGCCAACTGTTCTAAAACGTCAAGCACAGGCAAGTTTTTTCAGGATTCCAGGCTTTTTAAAAAACAGCATTTGTTTCATAAGAAGCAAAGTATTTTCCTACAGATTTTTCTCTCCCATCTGCAGTAAGTTTACTGAACCTTTTGCCTTATGCAGAAGCAGAATAAGTTTCACAGTACAAGAGATCTGACCACAAGGAAGCTCCAACCCAATGGGTTATTTGATTATAATAAGCTCCCTCAAGAACACAACTTTATGTTTACGTCTGAGTGGAGACAGATATTTTTCAGTCCTGTAATTCAAGTAATTCAGGTAAAGACATTAATGTACCATTAAAGTACAGTGTGTTATTGGTTGCTAATGCAAGCAAACGGGCAAGCCCAGTAAGCTTTGCACTTTTCCACACTTTTCCTTCAATGGCCTTGAGAGAGGCTTTGTTGAGCATATGATTTCAAAAAGAATTTCTCCTGAAGCGTTCCTCTCCTTTGAAAAAACATATTTTAAAGCTACTTGAAAGGTAGAATGATTATTGATGTGCTACTGCCCTGCAGTGAAATACTGTGAAATTTAGTGAAATACTAAAGAGACCTACAGGTGCACCTGTGTTCGCCTCAAGGCTCTAGTTTGATGTGATTTGTCCAAGTTATTTCCATTCTCTCAGGAATTAATTACAACCTGTTGATCACACACTGCAAGCTGCCACAGAGAGCTTCTCATTCCTCCTCTGACAACCAGCTCCTTTTAACATAGATACATCTTTTGGTCATCTGCCCCTTAGATTTGGCACCAGGATAGACAAGGCAGATCAAACATTTCACATGGCTACTTTTCATTCTGACCTCGTTCTTTTTCCTTGCCATGAAAATATTTCAAAAATCCCAGTCTTGTTCTAAAACAGGAGAGAAATAAATATAGTTGCTCCTTTCTTTTATTGTATTTTACTGCATTTTATATTATTTGTTAGATAAATGTTTGTATTTACAGAAGGCTGCAAGAGCCTCTAGATGGCCTAAGAGTGATTATTTTTCAGTGGTGTTGTGTGTAGGATGTGATGCAAACTATTATTTCTTTATGACTGTATGAAGCCTGAGAACATTGTGGATCAACTCCTCAGCAGACTAAGCACAGTCCAAGCGCAAACTACAGAGTTCATTGATACTGGTTTTGCACAAATATATGATATGGTCAATTTAAATAAATGGTAACAGTTTAATATAAGGCCCACAGTTAATGAAAATCTTTGACATATGAGAGCATGGATGGTGTAACAAATTCTAAATGTTATCAATTTTTCTTATTTATTTGAACTCGCAGTAAATCACTACACACAAAGATAACACTATGGCTTGTTTCTTTTATCAATCTATTGAAATTTCTGTTAAAATAAGAATGTATGGAAAACGCACAACCCAAATTTTAATTGTAAGCCTTCATTCAACATATGGTGTACTAACTTATTTCCAAGTTTATGTTTATATTCCTGCAAATGATACTGCTAGGCAAAAACTTTCATTGCTGTTTTAAAAGCCCTGGCCTAGGTTTTTTGAATTATTCTTCTGAGTATATTAGAAAAACCACAATAACCTTCACCGGCTTCATGGTTGTAAAGTAACTAGATTTGTATTACATGATGCCCTGTTATACTTTGGTAATAGCTTCAATGACTTCTGGAAAAATATTATCATGTTTCACTTGAATTGAAATATTTCTGGATGCAAAGGAAAACACAAAACCCAAGATATTCTTCATTGAAACTTGAAAGGGGAAAAAGACTCTTAGTATAAGGAAGGCAAGTAGTAAGGCTGCTTTGTTCTCCTTAGACATACACATTCACAGACTGAATGAAGCACATAAAAAATACAAGAGTGATCTAAACACCAGAAATCTCTGACAGTTCTGATAGTGCGCTATAATCTTATCTATTTTTAGGGCCAAATTGAAAAATACAGAAGTGTTTGTGCTATATTAATAGGTGACTGCCATTGAAGCTGTGTAAAGGGACTTTTAAATTCAAAGTAAGAATCCCGAAATCTAAAAACCATAGAAAGAAATGCTGGCAAATTTTCTAGAGAACCACTTGTTTTTTCCCTATATACCTGGAAGGGTCAAATTKTACCTTGGCAGCCTAACTGAAACAGATGGCCAGGCTAGATTTTACCTTTTGGACAGCACTTTCCTAAAGGAGAAAGAAAGGAGCCTGAGAATGCTAAAGTACAGCTTCCCACATTTCAGATAAACTTTGGGACATATAAACAGACAAATCCTTCCCTAAACATATTTCCTTTTCCATGCCTTGCCCTGCTCCTCTCCTCTCCTCTCCTCTCCTCTCCTCTCCTCTCCTCTCCTCTCCTCTCCTCTCCTCTCCTCTCCTCTCCTCTCCTCTCCTCTCCTCTCCT
>RAHM01000062.1:2338702-2367179 GCA_003713295.1 Parotia lawesii
CTCTCCTCTCCTCTCCTCTCCTCTCCTCTCCTCTCCTCTCCTCTCCTCTCCTCTCCTCTCCTCTCCTCTCCTCTCCTCTCCTCTCCTCTCCTCGTTCCTCTCTTCCTCTTGTTAATTTTTGGTGAAAGTTATCCAACTGAGATTTAGCAAAAGAGAACATTTTAATTGGAAAAAAACCCTTGAATGAATGGAAAATCCCCAACTAATTACACCACTTTGTCTTTTTAAATGACTTCACTTTTCTCATTCTCTACTCTTTGTTCTGTATCCTTTATTCTTCTGTTGCCTCATAAACTCCTATTCCATGGCTGGGCCCACATGTCACAGCTACGTGCATTTGCAGTTGGCTGTGTCTGACACCACTGAACATTGCTTAAGAGAGCTATTAAGAGATTCCTGTGCTCTCCATTGCAAGATTTGGTCCATGTRTGTCAACCTTAACCAGGCAAAGACTGCACCTTCACCATCTGTCTGTCTGATGTTGAATCTGCTTGAGGCAATTGAGGGAACCTGTGAGTGTTTTACTTACCAAAGCTTCTGATCTCTCAGGTTAGCATCCTATGCAAATTCAGTACACAAAATAAAGGTGCTTGAATTTGCTTTGAAACAAAATCCTTTCTGTAGTGGAATTTGTCATGTAGGAAATAGGGCTTGTCAACTTACATAACTGTTGAGAATAATACAAAACATGCCTATGATGATCCTTCATTTAGCGTGAATCTGTAGAGCTGAGACTAATAATTTTTCCTTCTGTGTATTACTTAGAACTCTGCTTCTGTTTTCCAGTGGATTCTAGTGAGTTGTTGCTAAAAAAGGGTGACTGTTTTGATTTTTGATACTTTTGAAACTTTTTCACGACTTTCTTAATTAATCTTAGCAATAGATTGGCTCATCTCATTAATTGGCTGAGAAAAGATAATGAAGTGTATTTTGCTTTAGCAAGGCAATAGAAAATTGCAAAGAAAATGGAAGATGTTTCTGCTGCAGAAATTCTTTTAGTGTGAGGGACAGGTTCTGAGGTCTCTGTGATTAATAGACATAATTAGTTTACAAAGGCTGGAAAACAAGGTTATCTGATTTTGTGATTTACTCTACACCATCGCTGGCCAAAATCAATAGGATAATGATCAGCTTTTGCCTCAGCGTGGGGCTGGAGAAGAGGGGCAGAGAAGAAATTTATAGCTTTTCGTTTCGGTCACCATCCATGTGATAGCTGAGAATTGTTAATGTTGGCTTTAGATGCTGTGGAGTGTCTTACTAACAGTACTATGACTCATTGATTTTTGAAAAGTAGCTGAAAGTCCATCTTCCAAGGCAAACTTTATCACCTGAAGTAAGATGATGTATCGCTATCAGCCTTCAGGGTCACTTTGTGATATGTACAGTAGATATTCAAGTACAGGCAAAGACTGTGTGGCTCTGTTTCTTCAGGAGCGTTTGCAGAGTAGCTGTAGAGTTTAAAATAACTGTTGAAATAGGAGTCTACACTGTCCATGACAGCACAGTTCTCCTGGAATATCTACTCTGAGCTTCTGAGCAGGTATTACTGAAGGAAATCAAAGTCAAACATAAAGCCCAGGTTTATCGTGCTAAGCACTGGATGTAGTAAAAAACGTAATGTATGTCAAGTTCAAGCCAATGCCTGAAACAGAACTGTCTCAGGAAATGAAGACTAGAATGGATCTTCTGGATCACTAAATCAATCCTTTCATGTTCTAGGAACACTAACATGTTTAATTCTTGGTGGAGCTGACCTGAATCGTATTTGTTTTTACTAAGTTTTTACTAAGTTTCCTATTTGATTTGAGGGAAACGGCAGCAGTAATTACAGATCCTGAATGTTGGCCTATTTGATACAGAAGTGGTATCTGACATGGCTAGGTAGAAGACAAAATTTTTCTATTAAAAAGGAGGCCCCAAAATTTTAGGAAAGAATTCTCAAACAAAATAAAACCTCTGCAACTTGGTGAGTGCAAAGATCTGAAGATTGTCTTTGGGTCAGCTGGCAAAAAGAAAGGGAAAACTTGTCACATTTTCCTCTCACACCAAATTCCAAGCATTCAAAAACTGTGCATGCTACATGGTRTCTGTTACCCATCCCCATTTACACAGAAGGCACCACGCTTCTTTGCTACATCAGGAGAATTTGGGTGCCTTGGGTTTGAATATCTCTGAGGTATTTCAGTTATTAAAATAAGTTCTTTTCTAAACCATGTGATGTGTATGGGAGGCATACCATCCAGGTCTACTGCACACAGTACTGCTACATAACCATGCTCTAAGCTCTAAAAAAGTTCAAAGGGTACTGGAAACCTTTTAGCTACTGAAGCCTGACAGCTGATTCCCCTTGATTAGAAAGCCATGGTCAGCTGTAATACCTCATTTAGAGAACTCTCTTTAATTACATTAATTTACATTGCATCATGGTATGTGCTGCTGGATGGTATGTTTTGAAAATCTCATTGAGAGTCAAAAAAGTGTCAAAGATCCTTTGGAAACAAGGCTTTGAAAACCTAAGTCCCCAAGGGCAGGATCTTCGTCAGCAGTGGTAAGTATGTCTGCAATAAATTGCTTGCTCAAAGTAAAGCAAAGGTTAAGCACACATTGCAAAGAGCTGTATTGTCCACTAATAAAGCACTCTGTGCATGCAGCTGTCATGTGAAGCTTTTTCTGACAAACTTGAAGACTGTTTAAAGTATTTTGTAGAACAATTCTTGCAATGGTGAGAAATTTCCCCTGAATTATTCACTTGACAGCTGGAGATGCAGCTGTTAAAAACAGCTCTTTAGGAAGAAAAGAAATTAAAATGGGTAGGGAGAAAAATAATAATAAACCAAGGAAATGGGGAAAATGAAAAGAGTTTGAGTGAAAGAAGCATGTACAGCGGAAATGTGCTAAGGAATGTGCCCAGGAAAAGCAACATTTTTCAGCATTTTCTCTTCAATTTTTTCCTTCTGTAAATTGTACACATTCAGGGGAGGGGAAGCAAAAAGCAATTTATGCAGCTCAATATCAGATTRCACTTTCCTGACGAGGTCCATCACCCTCAGAATCTGTGAGTGTTTGGGAAGGTGGTGATGCTTGCAAATCAGCCTGCAACAGAAAGAGCACTGAGCAATCTGACTTCTTTTTAATCAGAAAGGAAACAAAATACCAGACTCCATTTAGAATGTTTTCATGTTGTGTTTTTTAAAGTACTGGATTACGTTAACAAAATGCTACCTGGTTATTATTTATATTTCAGATTATGCCATTCATTTATAAGTTGCATTATTAACATGGTAATACTTCAGAAATCAGTCAGGCATTGGCACCCTGTTATGTCAGGAATTTTACTGTTACCTAACAAATTCTCTATTGCAGGAAACTGGCTATGAGGCAGAATTTGGTAGGTGTATCAAATGGGCTAATGGATAAAAAAGAGTATTGGGGTGAAAAAAAAGCCAATGCAAAAGACCCATAATTTATTAGGACAGCAAAACTCCAGCTTGATAGCCCAACAGACCTCATACCATGTTTCATATTCATAGGGAGCTGCGGCAAGGAAGTGAAGGGCATTACTTGGAACATGTCTTACATATCAAAATATAGGGCTTGCATCTCAGTTAGACAATGAGAAGCCACACATTGCTTAATTTTTAAGTAAAAACACCACACATAGGTGTTTGTAAAGAATTGTGGTTAAAACATACTGCTGCTGGGACAGGTATGGAGGGTGAGAATGCTTTAGATCAGAGATCTGCAGTTGCCTTCTGATTCTGCTGAGTTCAGACACTTAAAAATGATTTCTAAGCTTTTAGCAAAGTTTGGAGAGAGGGACGTGGTTATATCCTAGTAATTTAAAATATTCTTGAGGCATTTTAGTTGGAGTTTGGCTTCAGCTTTCCACTTAATTGCAAAAATGACTGCTACAATAACAGAGGTGCACTGGCACACACCTGGTATAAAAAAGGGAGGACAGAACTTGACGGTATGCAGATATGAAGCTTGTATGCACTCTAGCTTTTTATATGAGCTGTTTGTATGGCACTGGTGAAGAGGTTTCTCTTCTCAGCATGTAGATGTGTTGTATTTTCTGTAAAACAATACTTATTTGAAAATGGAGCAATTCCCACAAACCCTTAATTACCTACCCTGGATCTGTGGGCAGCATCACCACTCTTGTAGAGCAGAGCAGTGACATGTGCATGCAGCAGCAGCTGAGAAGGCGGTGAGCCTGTGATTTAGAGAAGCCTTGCACTAATCACTGGGTGGAATTGGGGCTGGCTTAAAAGAGGAAATGAGGAGATAGCCAAAAGCCTGGCTGCTGAGCCAGGGAAACCAAGTAAGATCCCTGCATATCAATATAATGCCCTGGATATTTTCACTGAACATCAGTATGTTTCTCAGTGAAAAGGTGCCCGTTGGCACTCACCAACTTTTCACAGCAGACAAAAGAGCTTCCTCTCACTCCAGGCTCACAATGATATTGCTATCTGCCATCTGTCTGTCAGCCTCTGTGAAAAGCCTGAGGTGCAGAGAGAGGACACTATTTCTTCAGCCAAAGGATTGTTTGTAGTAGATAGTCTTAGTGGGAAAAATTGGATACCCAGGCTCCACTGGTATAACCTAGTCCTTTGATCCTATAGCTTTCATTGATTCCATAGTTTCCACTGCTAGAGCCAAGAAATCACACTGTTCAGGAGACTGAGAAGACTGTCAGAAAGAGTTGGATGTGAGACTTCTAACTTCCCTAATAAGATGTAAAAACGAGGGCCCGCTTAATGGGAGGTTTCTCTTGCAGTGAATGCCCCAAAGGAGATCTTCAGTGCAGGACTGTGCACTCCATTCACTGAGGCTTTGGGTAGGGTCCAGCTTTCCCTCTCCTAGACTGTCTGTGTCTGTGAATTTTGATTGCCTTTTCCTATTAAAGTGCAATGTCTAATTGTTACTTGCAGGACTATTGAGTCATTATTGTATGGCTCATTTAGTCAATATGTCTGTAGTCATAAATCTGCTGTCTCTGCCTTTACTTCTTTAATCCTTACTTGTTKCTGCATTTTAATATTATCTTCCCTCAAACCAGACTGATTGTTCCTTAAAAGAGTTGACCTCATGACCTCATTCCTGGTGTTGTCATGGCCACAGAGATCATATGGCATTTATATATCCAGCTTTGCATGGAAGAACCCATGGTAGTCCTTTAACATATGGTTCTGTTCCACTGAAGAAATCAACCAAGCTGTCATTATCTTTAGTGATGGAGCATGGTATGCCAAAGTCATAGCTAAAATTTTCAGACCAACAGAGAATGATCATCAACCCAAACAATCTAGATCTGATCAGTCTCAAAGTGTGGCATAGAACTACTTTGGAAAGAGAAGAAAATGAAACAACTGTGCTTCAGGACTAAGGCTTCTCTAAATCTATCACATAAATTTTTAAATCCTAACATTGGTTCTAGTCTTCTGGAAAGGCAGCCTAGGATTCGGTATAGAACTTCCCTAATGAGAAATGAAAGCAGTTTTGTTTAAGAGCTTTTTTTTCCTCTCTTTCTTTTTAAATCTTTTTCTTCTGAGTTAAATTATTCTTTATTGAAGTTTCAGCAAGGGCTTTGAGAGAATAAAATATCTCTCCTTGAACTTCAGATATCTTTGAAATACAATCACATTTTAATTCTAAAGGTGAATGAGTAGAAGGGAATTTGTAAAACATCCAACTGGCTAGGAATAATAGCTTCTACTTCTGAGAAATATTTACTTGAGACTCCTATTGTGACCCCTGAAACTGGAGGATACCTTCTAGTTTCCTAAGTTTTAATTTCATTACAAAGCTTTTTACAAGAAATAGAAACAAATAGAAGCAGTGCCTTGGGAAATACATGGAGACTATAGTTTGCGATCCAGTGATGTCAGTGACAGTCAAAGCAATGCTGCAGTCAAACTGGGGCCAAAAGCTCAGACAAGGAGCAGATGGGGGCCATTCTGGAAAACCAGAACAGAGGGCTCTGGGAAACAAAGCGGTGGAAGTCCCTATCATCTCACACCCTGCCCTTCTTCAAAGGAGGTGTAAGGTGAATCTATCCCAGATGCACAGAGCAGACTAAGTAGTCTACCAGAATACTGAAGCAGGGTGTCTATCAGACAAAGGAACAAACAGCTCCCACATGTTTCTCACCCTCTCTCTCAGCTTATCCCAGACCAGCTCCTCATTCTGAACAGATTAGCACCCAAGCCTCTTTTTCCTGTCTGGCAATTTGATGCTTGTTAAGACTGTTCCCTCTGTCTCACTTGCAGTTGGGCCAGCTGCAGACTGTGACCTTCTGGTTCCACACAGGTTGCTGCATTTGGAAACAGCTCATGCTTTGGCATCAGTTCATCTTGCTCCCTTCTGGTTTGCTCAGAGGCTGAGGAGTCTGGCAAATCTCCCGCGTAGCTCACACCTCCGACTGCAGCAACAGTAACAGATGCAAGTTTTGCTTTCTCTGCCGCTCTCAGCTGCTGAATGGAGTATAATTGGGGTTCTGCGGAAGTTGGAAGACATAATTTTCTTGTGTTTTGTGTGCATCTTGATTGGCTGCTGGGACACACAAGGCAGCAGGTATCAGTAACAGAAGGGAAGAGGCATAGCCTGTCCCTTTCCAGGGACAACAGCAGAGCTCTGAACTCAAATTCGTTTCCAGGCATAGATGAATTCATGCCCAGCCTTGGGATCAGCTCAATCAACCTGGAATTGTTCTGCTTGTTTGACTAGATACTTTAATTAGGTTCATCTTTATAGCAACATTCCTAATAATGGGAAATGCAGAATACTTTTGCATTTTTTTTGTTATTGTCTAGAAATTATATGATTATCATTGCATTTGAATTTTATATGCTTTCTAATTATGTATGCCTGGCATATCTTCATCTGCTCTGCCATCAGATGATATGCTGGGTAGTTATTGCAAGAGAAGATCTGTTGATTTTTTTCCTACAACAGAAATGTTAGATCTAATGTCCTGGATCTGTTTCAACTTGGATAGCTGATCTTTATCCAATAAAATTGTCCTAATGCAAGATGTTCATAATATAATTTATCTTCCTGTSTTAATCTGTAGTTACACTGCCTGTTGTTAGTCACCCCTGCAACAGCTCTGATATGATTACATTTCAGCAAAAGATAAAGCAATTCTTAGCTAAAGTCTGTAAATTTGATTGCTGTTATCTTGCAAGTAAATGAATATGAGGTGCTGTTATCCTTCACCCTCGTTTGAACCCACATGGCAGYAGGAGCGCAGGCAGTGATTGAAGGGCACAGCAGGTGCTGGTACAGAGCATCTGGTGAGCTGTGTTGAGACAGGCTTCCAAGTGGTGCTTTCTGGTGGAACTGTTGGAGATACTTGCTCTGTATAAGTTCCTGTTAGAGTTAATTTCTATATGCATAAATAATGAAGAGAAATTATCTTAGCAGGAAGGCAATGCTTTCACAAAGGCAAATACAATGAGCATGAATGTTGAACCCTTTCTTAAGATCCCTTTCTAGGACTACTGTCTCCTTTTCATGATATATCCTGAAAACTGAATTACTTTCTATGCTGGGTGCATTTTCAGCTGGACTGGTGAATGTTACTGCCCAAAGAGGAAGATGGATATTGATCATCTCAGAAACTGAGGGAAAGATAGAAGTCGGGAAATTCAGAAACAGGACAAGAAAAGGAAAAGATGGAAAAGAGAGGAATAAAAATAGGAAAGGAATAATTTTGGGTTCTGATCTCAAAAAATATAAATGTAAGCACTGATTCTGTTCCTTTTAATCATGTTATTGACGGTAGGATTAGTATCCATGTAGGAATGCAGTTTCGAACCCAAAAACATTATTAGGTGTGCCATGGGAAACGTATCTCAAGGTTGATATCCCAAAACAAAAGGCTTTGTATGGAAGAATCTCATTCAAATCTAATCACATACATGAGCTAYATAAGTGGTCAGCTTGAAGAAGGCTTGAAGAAAACTTTTGCTCCTGAAAACTTTCACGCCTCCCTTTTTCCAGTTTCCCCCCAGTTTTATTGGATGGATTGACAGGAGCTATTGCCTCTGCCTACAGATTTTGCCTTCTTCAATTCACTCATAAACAGACAAGGTAATTAATCTGCATATTGGTGAGCGCTATGAAGTCCTGAGCTCTGCTCCACTTTCAAGCAGTTGCATCGCAGTTCCAGTTGCAGTGAATGCCACAACTGACAGTACACTTCTGGGTGGCAAGCACTGGAAGATTGTCCTTGATTGTTTCCCAAGTGATCAAAATCAGTAYGGGGCAAGTTAAAACAACAGAACTCTGTTGATTTGCACTGGCTACTATTTTGAATAGCCTGGGAAGTTCTTTGAGAGGAAAGGATTTGGGAAAAAGAATTAAGAAGTTAAGTTATCAAATAGGAGCATCAAGTCTTAAAATTCCCAGTGGAAAAGCTATATAGGAGGCTCAAGACCAAAAAAAGAAAAAAAACAGTAGAAAGCTTTTTCTGTGGATGATGCTATGTCTGTTAGAAAAGCCTAATTAACTGTCTCAAGCCACAAGTGTGTAATGAAAAGTACTCCATGGGATGTTCTGGAGTTGGATCAGAATTTCAAGAATCTAATACGGCTCCTGTCTGTGTTGCAAAATGCAATTTATTTAAGTAATTAGTGGTAAAGGATGCTACTAATTAGATCAATCTGACAGTAAGAGGAAATTAATGCTTCTTCTCCGTTGCCTCTTGCAACTTGTATCTTCAGAATAGACTTTGAAAGAAAGCACGCACGCAATAAAAATGTGACACTAGCATGTGTTTGGTTATTGCACTTCAAAGCTGTTTGTGGTAACTGTTTCTGGATTGTCATAAAGAACAAAACMACTTTCAAGATTTTTTTTTGAGCCTCATACCCTGTTGAGTTTAAGTTAACTATAGATTGGTTTGTTTGGGTTTTTTAATAGGTACTGACAGCTAATGCTGTTAGAAAACCACAAATTTTATAACAGAAATAAAAAGAACACTAAAGAAAATCTCTACAAGCTGTCTTTGGTTTTAAAATGGTATTTGAACCCTTATCTATATTTAGGGTGCTCACAAGCCCTTTTCTCCTCTAAGTGACTCTCTGCTGCAGTTTAATCTGAATACCTTCTTGAGGTTTTTAGATGCCTCTTGAACTACCAAATACTGCAGTTCCGTAAGCAGGTTAAGCTGATAAATGCTGATATTGCTGTCCCAACTTTTACTTAAATCTGGTAGCTTTACTTCCACACTTTTGCCCCTACTCGAGATTCTTGTTTTCGSAGTAGCACTTGTTGCCATGCAAGGAACTACAGCAAGTTAGGATTAACTTTTTTTCCTGAGGATAATTTCCTCACTCATGACTTTCAGCTCACTCATGACTGTCTGTATATTGCTGTGCTGGCACAAGGGAGGGAGGAGATATGGGAAATGAGCTTTTGGAAAAAGGCAGCCAAAAAGACCCTCTGCTTGCAGCAGCAGTGAGGGCTTACATCAGCTCAAGCTACTCTTGAAATGACAGTCTGAATTCATCTCATCAATTCACATGAGACACAGCCTAATGCATCATTGGCACTTTTGGGCAGATATCCTACTTCACCCCAGTATTTTACTCTTCTCCCCTTTCCAGACACAGCCATGCATTCCTTGAGCTGGTGTTGGTGCTTGCCAGACTGAGAAATGACCCAATTCAAATTTCTAGACCAGCAGTCACCTGCACTAGCAAGAGGAAACAAATGGATTTCTCCAAGTTACAGAGTTGAAGTGTTCCAGAATGTGCCTGACAAGCACCGGAACAGATATAATGGAGAATATAAGATGTAGTCAAGAGAAGGAACAAATCCTCCCCTTTTGATAGTGGTGAGCTGCTACATTGGCTCAAAAATACTGGGCACAAATAAAATGTTATATTAAACATTCCCAGAAACATTCCCAGACAATTAGGCCAACTGGCACACAATGGCCCATTGACCGTGCTAGCAAATTCTCATAAACTCCAAAACACACTGGCTGCATGCAAACTGCCTTTTGGGAAATGTGTCTGGAATGAGCTGTCCTTGGGAGAAAGTTAGTTATGACCTGCCAAAATTGTAACAGGCAATGTTTTAATAGTTTTCTACTATGGATGGTTGAGTTCCAGTGCCTGGGAATGATCCCAGATGCTTTGCATGTAGCCAGTATGTCTAACTCCATAGAAACCCAGGTCACTAAATACTAGAGATCTGCCCAATATCTTGCTACCTCTAAATCTTGGTTTTCAGTGTACTGTCTTGGGGTTCTGGAGTTGCTTGGATTTGAACCCATGCATGAAAGGAACATTTCAGGCACTTGTATCCTTACAATTTTGGTGACTCTAATTCTGTTTTTCCTACGGATTTTGTTTATATTAGTTATTGACATGCTTAAGCTTGTCTGTCTATTCCAAATATATTTTAAATGCTGAAAGAAACTTCCTTCTGACCAGTTGAGTGTCCATATTTTCTTTTGAATTTCTTTTCTATATAGTGTAGGCAATTTTCTGTTTTCTAAGCATCCTTTTCCTTAACTGGTTAAATATTTTAATGTTAAATGTGTGGCTCTAGAGTCCCAGTAGGCAACAATATCAGCTACCACAAGTCATCTGGAGTCTTCCAAAGTTTTGAAGTGGCATTTAGCCACATGTAACTTGGCCTCATGTGAGTGTGCTAAGCATGCTTTCAGCCATTCTCCCACTGGTGTTCCTGAATGATGTAGCTCTCTGGCTCCCTATCCTACTGCTCAGAAAGCAATATTGTAGGCAGATCTTCAAGAAGATGGTAACCTTCTATGTGTCTTTGCAATTAATTCTCCACTCTACTTTCAAGACCCAAAAACTCATCAGCCTCAGGTGTAGATGTTTTCAGGTGTTTTCAAATGAGAGAGAAATTGTTTGATTAGAAAGTAAGAAAATGAAAGGTTGTCCTTTCCTATAACTTCTCTTCCTTCATCTGGTACCTTTATATATTTATCTAAACAAATAAAACTTGAAAAGCAGAAAAGATGCATTTTACCAAGGCCTGACTGAGCACCTTTTCTTCACCACCCATATCTTCCCTCTGTGAGTTGCAAATTTACATGGGATGTAAGCTATCCTAAACTTGTGCGAACAGGACAACATGGTAACTTCCAACAATTTGTGTCAAAACTCACACAATTTGCATGCTGCTAGAATTGAAAAGCTCAGCTCTGGGAAAAAAAAAGGGGGGAACAAGAGAACAACAAATGAGATGGCTTTGTTCACTGAATGTGTCTGTATCTGCTGTATCTGCCTTGTGTGAGAAGGACAAAGGAGAACTCTCTGTTGCAACTTCCTCTGGTTAGAAGTCACAGAGCTGCCAGTTCTTATTTCAGCACTGGTCTCACAAAGCAGTCTTCCCAGGAGCAGAAGGGAGAGTACAAGGGTTCAGCATGTGCACAGCCCTTATTCAGTTGTGGATGTAAAGTTGTCTCTCGGGAGTCTAGCAAAGACCACCACGACCCACCTGCAGGCTCCGGGGGGCTCAGAGCACCACTGCGCACTGTGAGTTCTGTCTGAGGGTGCTTCTTTCTACCCTCTGCTCTGTCGGCTTTAGAGGGTTCAGATTTTTTTTCCTATTGAATTCTATTATTAGGAACAGGAACCAGGAGTGGTCATTCTTCTGATTTCAGTGACTGACATGGATGCCAAAATCCACTGTGAACTGTGACCTACTTTGATTTGGACTGTGGCTGTATATTTTCAGGGTCTAATGAGGAGCTGTTATGTTGTACTGCTAAAGATAGGAGCAATTTCATGTTTAATCATGGCTTAAATCCAATGATGGTATGTGCTGGAAAAACTGTGATCTTGGTTTTGCAGCAGTGAATGATCTTATTATTTTGCTCTTCAGATCTTTAAAAAAAAAAAAAAAGTGATGTTAACTTCTGATAATTAAAAGATCCTACCAGCCCTTCTTTCCTGGTGCTCTGTTGATTTTTCATGGACATTCTAATCTAATAAAACAAATACAGCCACCTCCATCTCTTCATCACTGTGTAGGTTTTTCACATATGTCTCTGTTAATGAGGAGCTTTCTGCAGAAATTAAATCCAAGAAAATTTTGGTTTTTAAGATCTGATTAATAGGGAAAGCATGTTGGTGGGAAGAGTGGGATCCTTGGTGCAAAAGCTTATTTCCTAAAAAAGAAAAACCCAACACAGGTTACAAACTGAAATGTTCATATTCCGCAAGGCCACGAGTGTACTAATCTTTATTTCTATTGTAGTTTCAAATGAATTTTTGATATATTTTTCATTTGAATCAGGACATCAGGTAAGACATGCTGATGTCAACAGCAGTTCCTTTTTCCCCCTCAAAAGACAGGTCATGAGGAAATAATGCTACCATTTCATTTTTCACTGAACACCTGCATTTTCATGACAGTTTCATTTCCCTTTTCAAAAATCCTTTTTGCTGAATTCCATTCTCAGTATAAATCATTACTCTCATACCTTGTGTAATATCCAGTCTCAGTGCATTGCTGTAATGGGGCCATCTGATTTACAGTAATCCAGAATAATAGTCAGCACCAAGATCCCTTGATAAAAATACTTGGTGAAAGAAAGATAGTTTACACATTTCATGATGTTGCAAAAACGTGGGACATGCAGAACAGAGATAATAGCTTGCATGCTTCCAATATAAGGCCAATTGACAGCCATAGGAAAGCAGAGGCATGACAAGGCTCTAGATGGCACGTGCCACTTTTTTGTGGGGATATTGAGAAGAATTCAAAGTGCAGTGCAGACAGTTAGACACCAGAATCAATGTAAAGTGATCACAAAATCTTCTGTATAGTGCAACCAGCAGTCTGTGAGACAAATGATTTCAGGAAATGTAATGGGCCAGACAATGTCTCTCTACCCCTCAGATTGCTTCTCAGTTCCTTCAGCATGGCAATACTGTATCCATTAGATGAAAAATGTAATCAGGCAGCCATAAGAGGACCTAGAGAATATCTTAACCATCCAGAAAGCCTACAACAGTCATTCCTCAGCCATAATGCCATGCTTGTCTCCAGAAATGGATGAATTTAGATCATTATCTTTTAGATATTTAGTTTTGGCTCTGGTTTTCTAAGATCATTTGACCTCATGTGCCAGGCTAAATTCTTGCTAGGATTGCCAAAAGCCTGTCTTTCAGATTCCCTGTGCATCTGGTGAGACGTATGGCTTTTTTTTTTTTCTTCATCTTCTTTTTTTTTTTTTCTCTTTGAATTTTTATGTGGTGCTCCAGGGAGCTGACAGAGCTGCTCTGTATATGTGACTAAATGGCTGGATTCCAAGCTTGGCAAAAGCAATCAACATAAACTGATCCATCAGTTACCCACAGTTCTCTGGATTCATTTGGTTGTTTAATAGGAATAGATGGAACCCTTATATAGCTATTAAAATATGATTTTTATAATATACCTTTCTAGAACATGCCATTACAGGTCATTATTTAAAAAAACATTCTCCAAATTAATCTTGACATCTTTTATGTCACTTAAAATATGGTAGCACTACCAACACCCCCCCCCCCCCCCCCCCCCCCCCCCCCCAAAATAGACCTGCTGTGACTTTTTCATACTCTGTGAACTGGATCATACAATCCCCACTTTCACCTACTGTCATGCAGGTTCTCAGATACCAGTTCATACAGTGGCTCTAAGGTATCTCACAGCTCTACCTTTTTCTTCAGGTGGCAAGGGGCAGAGGATGCAGCCTCCTGTGGATTAGCCTACATGACTCCTGCAGTGTATTCTCCTTCCAGATGACCCTTGCCAAAGCTAGCACAGTCCTCCTCACAGCTTTCCAAAATGTATTTGAAGTAGATTAAAAACAGGGTACTGAGCAGTTCTACAAATACAAAGTTAACTTTGTGGCCCAAATAGAAACTCTTGGATACAGTGGAGAAATGCTTTGAAATACTTTTAATGTGTCCATAAATCAGATGAGCAGCTCATAGAAATTCTCTGTGTTCTCTGGGAATGACTGTCTGCCTGGGTAAGGCATCACCTTCATTTGAGCTGTCAAACACTCTTAGTCATGCTAGGCTTTACTTGACTGACTGGATGGCAGTGAGCAAGTCAGTCTCCTCCTCGGAGCCTTTTCTTCTCCCAGCTGAACAGTTACAGCTATCTCCTTTCTGCATAGGAGATGCTCCAGCTCTTTTTATCATCTTCAAGGCCCTTTGCTGAACTCTGTCTGGTATGAGAGGCCGAGGGAACTGGGGTTCAGCCTGGAGAGAAATCGACTGAAGGGAAACCTTATCGCTCCCTGCAACTACCTCAAAGGAGGTTGCAGTGAGGTAGAAGTTGGCCTCTTCTCCCAAGTGGGAAGCACCAGGATGAGATGACATGGCTTCAAATTGCACCAGGGTAGGTTTAGATTGGATATTAGGAAAAATATCTTCAGGGAAAGGCTGTTCAAGCACTGAAGCAAGGTTCCCAGGGAAGTGGYGGAGTCACCATCCCTGGAGGATTTGTGGATGTGGTGGTTGGGGACATAGTTTAGTACCGAACATGGCAGTGTTCGGTTAACTGTTGAACTCAAAAAATGTCCTAAAATATGTTTTCCAAACTAAATGATCCTATGATTTTATGGTTCTATGATTCTATGTATGTCCATGTTTCTCTTGTATTGGAGATCCCAGAATTGGACAGAAAACTCCAGGTGCAATCACATCCGTCCTAAGCACAACTGCAGATGAATCAGCTCCCCTGACCTGCAGGCAGTATTTTTCCTTATACAGCCGAGGATACTGTTATCCGTCATGGTGGAAAAGATACACTGCTTGCTCAGCTTCAACTGGGTGTCCACTAGAACCTCCAGTCCTATTCTGCAAAGCTTAGTAATTTACKAAGTGATATTATTTTACCAAACATTCCTCAGAAAGAGGTGTCTGTATCAACAAATATATGTAGACAACAACTCAGAGAATAAATAAGACTGACTACATGCAGGCACATGTGTGCTGGTGAAGGGAGCATTAGGTATGAGCGGTCTTCCTCCTAGCCTCCATGAGCCAGCCTCATAAGCTTTTCTGCATTGCAAAGAGTCTCTTAGGTCTGAGCTGTGAAAGCAGGTTTCACTTCCCTCACAAAAAAGAAGCGTCCTTGAGAACAGGTTTCTTTTTTGCACTTGTTTAGGACCACAAAGTCAGGAATATTGAATTTGTTTGTCTGCTATTCACATCAGTTTTAATATGATTGTTTTAATAGGAAAAAAACCCACATGGTAAATAACACCATCCTGGGTGAAATTCCTGTTCTAAGAGAGGGTTATTGTAGATATAACCTCTGCTAGCTGAGTTCTGATGCAGTGGTCATTGAAAATACAGGTGACAAAGTGCTAGTAGTGATGCAAGACTAGTACTAAACTTATTAAACTGGTCAGTTGTGATTGACCTTACATTATGTTTTCTTGTTCTTGGTTCATCAGCAAAGCTAGATTGAGAGTTTGCATCCTATCCCTTCTTGCAGCTGCCCTGTTCTCAGTTTGCTGCCCTTTCAGCCAGACTGATCCCAATGTTTGCAAAGTGTGCTATTAAGTGGTTGAGTGAAATGTTCTTAATAAATGCCTCCTACTCCTTTTACGTAGACATTGTCAGTGTTCTCATTCAGCAGCTAAGAATTTTGTTGCATTTTGTATGAAAGCAAGAAAAAGAACAATATAAAATGTCTGACTTGCATTGCTTAATTGTATTTGTATCTCACCCTCTTGCTCCTATTTTAACAGTTTCCATTTATTTGTGAAGTCACATGCCTCAGCACAGCCTTTCAGTCTTCTCAAGAAGAGCTGTCACTGATATCCTCTTTTCTTATGAGGGGAGTCATTGCTTTGTGCATAGCTTATTCTCTTTTTAGTGCCAGAGATAACGTTTATCAGCAATTTAATTCATAATAAGTTTCCTTAGTGGCTCTTGCCTGTAGTTCTCACTCTTGCCTTTTCGTCACAAGAACCAATGATTGGCATATTTCTGCTTTTACCTTATGGATTTATTGATGATACTATCAATCTTACTCAGGCAGGATGACAACTCAGTATTAGATTCACTTTCTTGGCAGCTTCTGCAACTAGCCTTCAACAAAATGATAGCTCCAGACCTTTGTCAAATGCCCAGCAATCTGGATTCCAAAAGACATCTATCAGGTTTTAGACCTGAAAGTCTTAATCATCAAGCTATTAGATAACTTTGTGTGTGGATATTATGTTGGGAAGCCTTTTCCTAGCAAGGGAACTGCTATTTAAAGTCAAACGTAGTTAGACTAAACAGCACTGCTCCCCTTTAACAAATGTCAGCTGACATTTGGTTTTTCATCCCTTAATTTTTATTAATAGTGCTGATTACCCATATTTCCAAGAGTTAGAAACAAACATTTAGGTAATGAGAAATGTCTATCTGCCAACAGTAAAACCAGAAAAAAAAATACTTTTAAGTATCATTGAATTTGTAGGATTCTAATGATGCTAGGCAATTAGTGAGATATTTAATATTTGTTTGCTTTCTATTATAATAATTAGATCACTACAAATCCTGTGGTGAATGTACCACAGTAGAACCATGGAATCATAGAATAATTTGGGTTGGATGGAACTTTTAAAGGTCATCTAGTCCAAACCCTCTGCAATGAGCAGGGACATCTTCCGCTAGACCAAGTTGCTCAGAGCACTGTCCAGACTGACCTCGAATATCGCCAGTGATGGGGCATCCACCACCTCTCTGGGCAACTTTTGCCAGTGTTTCACCACCCTCATTATAAAAATCTTCCTTATGTCTGGTCTAAATCTGTCCTATTGCTACAGGCCTTGCTGAAAATCTGTCCTCATCTTTCTTACAAGCCACCTTTAAATACTGAAAGGCTGCAGTAARGTCTTCCTGGAGCCTTCACTTCTCCAGACTAAGTAACCTGGAATTTCTTATGCTACTGTAATATGTAATACTGTAATATGTTCTATTTATCATGGGGAAAGTGCTATGATGAATTAACTACGTTTGCATGATTACAGCTGTACCCACACTGGGATAAAAGATATTGTCTTTTACCTCACTAGTGTAGTGAAAACAAGCTGTGTATAAACTTGAAGATTACTTTTGTACTGCCCATGTTATGTAGAGGGCCTATGGTAAAAGCTGGCCTAAGGGAAAATTTTGTTTTCCCAATTCAGGGCACAGCTGAAAAGAAACATGGTTTCTATACCACAGGGAGGATAAAACCAATTCCACTTTTCAAGCAGCTCATCGAATATTTGGTAGGGATTATATTTTAGCTTAGCAGTGAATATAGAAACTATTTGTTACACAGTTTTTAATAACAGTTGCTTAAAACCATTCTTCTGGTCATAGATTATTTTGCAAAGAATCTACAAAAACCTTCTTTAAATGGCAGATAAGGGGCTGAGAATAAAGTCTTCCAGCAGACTTAACTTTAACTATGGGAAAAACATGCTCTATTTAAAAACAAAGATATACAATCATCGGAAAGAAAAGGGGGATAATACAGCTGCAAAAGATTTCAGTGTAGAATTTGCCTTGAGAACAGTCTTATTAGCAGATAAATTTTAAAATAAAATTGTTTTGGCAAATGCATTTGATTCCAAATGGAAGCTGATATTGAATTACCAGAAGGAAAGTATCTGGCTTGGCTATATCTGAATTCTCACATGCTTAAACTGTGAATGGCAAACCAAAAATCAGACGCTTTTGTTTTAACACAGAAAGCAAATATCACATTACCAACCCTTCCTGTTGAATGTTCATTCAAAATTCCTGCTGCATAGGCCAAAACCATATTGTTCCTTACTTTGTATTATTCACATGTAACATGGTGTTTCCAAAATATGGCTGAAGCTAAACTCGTACTGTACTTAGTAAAGAACACAAGAACTAGGGCCTAGAAGCCTTACTACTTGGAGGCAAGCTGTGATGCTCGGAGGAAGAGATGGCACTGTGTGATACCTGAGTCCATGTTCATTTTACCAGAGTATTCTGCAGCTAAAGCCTGCAATGAAAAATCACCATTGACCACAGTCAGTGGCACAGGATCCAGTCTATGGAAGTCTGTGCATCAGAAAGAAAATCTAAATTTTTCTGTGTTCTGTACTAGATACAGAAGATATTTCAGTTTATTCTTGCTTAGGAAAAAGTATCTTGGTGTATAGGATCCATCCTCCCTGAGCAGATGGTGAAAACTGTTGATTTAACATCTTTCACAAATCTAGCAATGAGTTGAAGACGTCACAGAGACAAGAAGAGCTTTCATAATGCAAGATATTGTGGTGAGTTTAGGCTGATAAGGAATCTTTATGGAGCATTTTTTTGGAAACTCAGATGGTAGGCTAAATAGTCTGGAATTGCTATTCTATCCCCATTGATTGTAGAGTACCTAGGCTCTCTAGTGTGTATTTTGGCTAGAAAATGGAAATTAAAGAGGCTGAGACCAAGCCATTATGTTCAGCCAGGTAGGATTCAATGTGGCACAATTTGTTCTTAAATTATTTTTCTAATGATCATCATTTGTTGTGGTTCTTAAATACTATAGTAGTGGGTTTAGAATGAAAAAGCCTTATGCAGATAGATTATTTAGTTACTGGTGGAAATGAGATGTGGGAGAATAATTTGAAGTGAATAATTTATTGGAGGATTTTTGTCTTTTTCCCTCTTCTGAATTATCCATGAAAGTAAGTGTTCTGGATCTTATTAATGACTATCATAGGGTGGGCCTTTGATTTATTCACAGTTACAGATCTGGTTAGAGCTGAAAAATGTGCAATGCAGCTTTCTTTCAGGATCTTTGGGGGAGAAAATAAGCTATTTAAGTAATAAAATAGAGGAAGTCTCTTTAAAGCACCGCTACAGTAAGAAGCAAATCCAGACTTTGGTGTTAAGTAAAGTTTGGCAAGTACTATGGCAAAGGTGTATGCCAGTAAGTCATGAATGTACCAGAAATTAAAGACAAAGAAAAATACATCCCTATGAAGGAATAGAAGTAATTTCTTCTACAACCTGTTAGAGAGCAGACTTAGTAGTTGTGAGAAACTAAACTGTTTAGTCTCTCTTTAAGTTTTGAAGCATAGGAGTGTAGTAAAGAAACAGGTCTGTACTAAACAGTATCTTGATTTTTTCATCTTTTTTTATGTGAATAGGACTGCAAAAATACATTGTTCAGAATAAATAGGACAATATTTTCTCAGACATAATTTTCCAGTAATTATTGTTTTAGGTTGGTTGAGGAAACTAAACTGCTAAAATATTTAATTCCTTCCATTTAAGCTATTTGTTAAATTATATGAAAAGCTGTTTTCGGAGGTCAGGATATGTTCATTTTGGACTGGATTAGCAGTGATTCTAGAACCTCTTTCTTGGTGCAAATACGCAGGGTTTTTTATTGATTTGTATTCTGTAAGCATTTATCTCCATTTAAAATCCTTTATTTGAATGAAGATTTCTTCCAGTAAACTTATTTCCTAGAATATTTGCAGGAGGCAAATGCAACAGGGTCATGAAAAGAGTCTAAATAAGTTAACTTAGAAAGAAAACAAATGCAGCAAATTCCTGGCTTTCTTTTCCCCGTGCTGATGAATCTGCTAAATGAGAATAGTAGTGATCGATACAGTAATTGCTACTCCCATCCAGCTCACTGTGATGAACTGCTGTTTATCTGCATTTTCACTGACCTTTGTTTATGGCCATTCTGCCAGTTTCCAATTTTTATGGAAGTGCTTCAAATCCAGTGCAATTTAAATTAATCTTTCCTGTGAGATTTCATGAGCCACTGTTAAATATGCTGGTCCCTTATGATCTTGGAGTATATGGCAATATATCTATTGCATTCCYCTCATCTATCAATTTCAGCTAATTTTGATAATTGTCTCTTTCTTGTACAGTGATTTGAAAAATGTAGAGGTCTACACAGGATACTTTTTATTAGGTTGGACACACTATGCCTTTGTAGGGGCATAATACATTAAAAGCAATTTGCTTAAAAATAATTATAATAATTTTATCAGTGATTCTCTAATGCAAAAGAGAAAGCATCCATTGTATGAAAGGCTTTTTTGAGGGTTTATTTTCTTTTAAAAAACAAGCTGTAGTACTGACTGTAATGTACTTTTACCAATGCAGAAAATCCTCTTGTACCTTTATTCTTCCTAAAAAAACAAAGCTGTTTTTGAGAATCCCTGTGAGGTGATGGGTCCACTTTCATTTACTATTTCCCTTTCTCAAGCATTTCTCAGCAAAATCCATAAGCACCTTCACAAGATTTTATTAGTATGATTTTCTTAATTTTGGTTCTTTTTAGAAAGCAGGGTATGGGCATAAACACAGTCTCCAGACAGTTCTGTTTGCAGGTTTCTGGCTCTGTGTGTGCCTGGTCAGTTCCTGAATGTCTCTCCCCACAGCTTATGATGAGATGGCTGGTTTCAAAATGTTCAATGTCCTGTGTGGATTCAAAATGAATGAAATGTCTTGTCTCCATAAATAACAGCTGCTCTTTAAAAGCTCTTCTGTGTGCAAATGCTATTTCCCATTTTACAGCCTGGCTCATGCACTGGTTAAAAAAAAATTGTGATTTAGTTTTGGTACTGAATCTCATAGAATTTCAGTCATTCGACCCGTGGGTTGTAGCCTGTCCATTTCCATTAAGAGCCAATTCCTCATTGCCCAGTTTCCCTAACCTGTGCCCTATGAAGAAATGTGTCCTGTCCTGTGTCTTTCTCACTCATTTAATGTCTGGAGCAGACTTCCTTTACATCAACAAATTATTGTAATGTCTATTTTTACACTAGGCTGAACAAAAGAACCAGCTATAATTATCAACCATGTTTGGTTGAGAACATAAATTTGACACCGATCTTGCAGCACATTATTTCCTATTTCTCTGGTGCCTTTTAATTCTTGAATGTTAGTTATTTTTTTATAGCTGTGGGAACCTAGACCACCTAGACCACCCTGATCCAGCAAATGCCACAGTACAGCTTTACCCAGAGAGGTAAACAACAGATTTTCACTTTTTTCTCTTTGAGATGAAATCCTGCAGGCTAAAAGTTGTTTTACGTATTTTGTTCTCATTTAAAATGTTTTGGCAGAGGATTTCACATAAGTGTTTTTCCAAAGAAGAGTTAAAAAAATATGAAAAGAAGAAAACAAATATTTCAAAATGAACAAAACCAGTAGTGCATTGAGAAATCTGCCTGATATTATTTTTTTTTTAAGTCAACGTAACAAAAACTTTTTAGGTAGCCCTGTGCTACTCCCTACACAGTAAGCCAAATTTACTTACAATCAAGGAAAGAAACAGATAGCTTCCACTTTACTGATAGCTTCCACTTTACTGAACAGGGCATTTTAATCAGTCTTTGAAGTAAGTCCTATCTGTTCCTGTTTGACTCCTTTCCAAGCCTTCAGGACTCACAATAGCAGGGTTTAATTTCCAGCCTACATCTCACACTGAAAGGACTCATGTTTATTCTCCGATTTGATGGGAGAGAAAACATCATTAGTCACATGTCTGCTGAGCTGGAAAAAAAGGGAGGAAGGAAGTGTGAAGTTATTAATTGTAAAGGCAATTAATTTGCTAAACTTGCTACTTTCATCACTTCCAGAGAATAGGTCTATTTCGGCTGGTTTCGTTTTCCTTACTTCAAAAGTATGGACCACCCGTGACTCTCCCTCATCCTGTAGGTAGTAGCACCTGATTTTCTTTATTATCTCTTATATTACAGTGAGTGGTTAATCCAGCCAAGCACGACTAAAATCCTTGCTCGCTGACTTCCCAGCTTCGGCATTTTGTGGAACAATAATTAATGTTTGTTGTGGGAAGCAGGCCGGGAGTTCCTCATGTGAGCATTTATTAGTATCATCACTCACACATTGTAATGAAGCAAAAGCGATTCTTCTTTGAAATTGTTCCCAGTGAGATTACAATTATTAAATACCATCATTGCTTATAATAATTAAACTTTTATTATCTAGGTTCCAACCCTGTCAATTTGGTTTCCCCTGAGAGCCTGTTTGTTAGCCAAAAGTTGTAGGGGGACATGTTATGAATAATGTCATTTTCAAACATACACTGTGATGTAGAAACAGCAGGGCTTCTAATTGGGAGTGATGAATTTTCTAGTGATGGATAGGCAGTGGAGGCATCAATGATTTGAAAGATGCAATGAAAATTGGTCCCTTTGTGATATAGATATTGTAGTGGTTTTGGCTTGAATTATCTACTACTTACTTATTTTTTTTCTGTGCGATAAGAATTAAGAGAAAAAACAAAGTAGGCACAAACTTTAAACAACTGCAATACAAAGAGTTTTATTACTAATAGCATTAAAAGAAAAAAAAATAACAAGAAATTTAAAGCAAACCTCCCCCCTCCTCCAGCACCTTTCTCTTTTTACTCAACTCACACAAAGGATAACAGAACATGGGATTTCAGTCAGAGTTGCACTTTTTGAAAAGTCTCTTTCTTATGCTTAAGGAACAAAAAGGGTTTTCTTTTGCTTCACCTGGTTCCCAAACTGCGACCAGCAGCAGACTCGCCCGGGAAGAAACAATCTCCTGTGGTGTAAAACATCTCTTCTATGAAAAATATCACAGTTCTTTCACACTGCCAAACATGGGCCATCACATGGGGTTATTAATCTTTTTAAGGATGAGTTATTTTGGCCTGAAGACAAAGGCTTTCTTCGCCACAAGTATCTAAAAGTCTCTCACTGCTTCTATATAGCCTGGCATAGGCACACTTCACAATCTTCACTGGCCACACATGAATTCTCCATCCCCCCATGTACTTTAAATGGATTAAAGAGACAAACAGTTTGTGATATTAGTTTCTTACCATGGCATGCAAAAAGTATTTTTAAGCTACGCGCGAGAAAGGCGGCGCCGCCCTCTTTTCTCCCGCCGCCATCTTCAGCTCCGTCTCACATGACTCACTTTCTCTTTCTCTCTGACTCTGAAGCCGCCACGTTGCAGTGTTTTTGTTCAGGCTTTACGAGAAAAAGCCTCGCTCGCTTTGTGCTGCTGGCTGCATGGTGTCTTCTTCAGTTCGGCACGAAGTGTGCTGGCTGCAGACAGGAGGCTCCGCCGGCTCCCGCTGGCTCCGCGTGGTGAAGGCAGGGACCCGCCGGTGCCACGAAGCCGCGCCGATTGGGTTTAGCTGTGTGGCAGTCCATGGCTGGCTTTAGCTGCCTGCAGCTCTAGGACAGTTCCCCCTCCCAGTGACCTGGGGTCCGTGCCGGGGCGTTGGGAAAAAGGCGAGAGGGGCAGGGGCCCCGGCCCGGCCCGGCGGGGCCCGGAGGCTCCGAGGCCCCCCCCCACCTTCAGGCAGGCGGGCTGGAACGAAAGGGGCGTTCTCGCCTCTCCGCGTGGTTTAAATAGGTAAATTGCGAGAAGCGTCATTAGTCTAAAAAACTGTCCATCAGCTCAGGGTCAACCCACTACAGATCTCTTTGTTCTAACACTGACGAGTGTAATGAGTTCGGCCAACTGAAATGAAATCCTGCACTAAGTATATCAAAGAAGAATAATGTGGACCTTAATCAAGGACAGGGTAAGAAAGACACTGGGATCTGGAGATTGAAGTTTTGCAGAAACCAGAGGCAAAGGAATTGTGCTAGTAACTCAATAAGGATCTATGTTTAGATTTTGCTTGGACTAATAAAAACTAGATAAAATTGTTATTTTAATTGTATATTCAGGAAATAACCTTTTACAGATGCCCAATATTAGATCAGTAATGGATTCTGCCATCAAAGTAAAGTGTGTGTGGACTTATCTGAGGAATCTGGTTTATGAGGAAACAGAGGTAGTTGAGTCACTAACCCAGCATTTGTGGCTGCTAGGAATATTTGAACCATGAGGAGTCCTGGGAGATGTGTAGATGGCACATCTGTAGGACATTGAAGTGCACTGTCAAGTCAATGGCAAATGTTCAGTGTCTGCTCACAGGAGAGTAAAATCCAGGTTCATGGAAAACAAGAACTGACTGATGCTCGTGGATTTCAGTCTTTAACATACGCTGTTGAGTTCAAACAGTAGAGAAAGTCTTACAGAAGGAAGCATCATAATGTTGCTTTTTTGGAAGTAAAATGCAGCTTCTAAAATCCAACATGATGAGGTTGATAACATTAAGATGGACACATTAAAATAATATTGAAAACATGTCAGGATGGATATACGAAGTCTTTTGGTTTTGTTCTGTGTGTTAAAATGTAATGCTAAACTCATAAATATGTAAGAATTAATTTATTGGAGAGAAAAGCAAGCACTGATTTCACCAGCTATCATAGCTAAGCTGCAAAATATGAATTCCTAGCCAACATGATTAAAAGAGTATTTTAGTGTATATTCCTTCTCTTATTATTACTCATTATCTACATTATTGTAAAATGCATGTCCTCCATTCCACTGAATGACCTTTTACATGACTTCATCTCCAAGCAGTTAAAAATATCAGACCTTGCCTCTTCATTTTATAGAAGTGAAATCATTAATTTCAGTGGAATTCTTTGCAGAGCTCTGTTTGCAGGGGACAAGATGAGGAATCATTACCTGATTAAGACAAAACACGAGGAGTGGATATGAAAAAACAATGAGAGGTAAAAGGGTCACTAATGAAAGTAATACAGTTTTAGTCTTCCCTATCATCACTGTGTTAGCTGTGCACAGCAGAAAAATTTAGGGTCTGCTGGAACACAAAAGATTATTACCACAAAATTCTCAAAGATTATATAATTAATGTTTTATATTTTCCTCTCAGAACTTCTCKTACAGTTCTCTCCTACATATGTAGGATGACTAGGAAGTCAAGAATGTCTTTCTAAGGCTTATCGAATTGTTCTGCCGGGAAAAGTAAGGCACCTGAAAAATCATCTGAGTAAGGATGAGAAGAGCAAAATCTCTGTGTTCTGTGGTATACTAAAATTAGACTGCTTTTTATTCAGGATGCTGAATATTTTGAATTTTAACCTCAGGTATTTAGCTCTTCTTTTTTACTGTGCAGAATTGAAATAACAATACATAGTACCTTTATTAAAGGCAATACAATCTTGCAACTGACTTCCATGACCTATTAATTTCAAACAATGTAAGTCCATATTCAATGAGTCCTGAAATTACCAAAAATATGTATRTTATATATTATGTTATATATAATGTAATTATTGCATATTACATAATAAGATACAATAATATTGTTTATATGTATTAGCTTATTATCTAAAAATGAGATCATGAACAGCAGCAGAAAAGGAAGTTTTTGTAATTCAGGTTACTGTATTAGAGCTGGTCTTAAGAAACATTAAATTCAGCTATTTGTATTTTTTGACAAGTCTGAATGTAATGCTGCTTGAAAAGCTCCTCCATCACCAGCCACATTGACTTCAAACTGTTCTTAATTGCGCCCAAATAATCTAAGTTTTGAAATAGTTTCTACAAGAGAAGCCATAATCAGAAGACACAACAATAGGGCTTTTTCCTCTTTCTTTAAGGCTCTCGTGTTTGAGGCACATGTTGCAAAGGAGTTTGGACCACCTAGGAACTCTGCTCTCCTCTGTGTATCAGTAAATAACCCCCATCGTGCTGTCAGAAGAGCTGTTGTCAACAACAGAACTGTCTACTTTGAAAGAAAAGTACTTTTAAATGAGAAGTGGTGGGAAGATAAGGACAAAATTTTTCTCTGGTTTCTTTCCCAAAAGACAAATAATCCTGTAAGACTATGGGGGTTTTAGCCTGATTCTTGCAACAACAGAAAAAAAATTCTCCTCAAGACCATTAAATGAYATTTTAAAGTGATTAGAGAGGCATTTAACTTCATTTTTCTGCTCATGTTGAAATAATTCTCTTCAGGGCTGGCTTCATGTAGCAGACCAGACTTATGGTGAAACATGCTGATATAAATGCACCTAATTGCTTTGTTATTCAAATTTTACAGTTATAAAGTTAAAAAAAAAATTAAAGAAACAAAAAGTAGAATCAAACAGTTAATAGAAATAATCCCAAGTTAACTTCCAGAGGTGCCTTTTCAGAACTCAGTGTAAATCGTTATTGTAAAAAATTCAGAAAGAGACTAAGAGTTACAAATTGTGGGTGGGTTTATTCCTAGATATAGGAACTTATTGGAAAACACAGAAGCATTTGAAGTTAATTAAAATCATTAATAACATAATTAATGTTATTTTGAATGTGTCTATCACTAAACATTAATTATCTTGTAGCCACTAGAACAACATAATGATAGCATCATTCTTACTGATTAGCGTAATGCTGTATTCCTTTGCTAGAATTTAAATGCTACCAAATGAAGATAAATGGGGTATCAGCCTACATATTTACTCAACAAAAGCAAGTCTGTGTTGTTTGGTTTGAGAGGTCTTGAGAACAAAACCTCTTGGTGAAGAAGTTTACTTGCTGGCTCTGTGCTCATTAATTCAGCCTGGCAAATGGGCCATGTTAAGTGAGGAAGGGAATGAAAACCGTAACAGAAAGAAGTAATGACCTAGGACTGACTTATATAGCTGTAAGACACTCATAAGTCTTTGACAGAAGATAAGGCTAAAGGGATGCTAAAACCCGGAAATACTGGTATTAAGTTTTTTTCTGTGTATGGTAGGGCTTTATTTTCTAACCTTCCCTCTGCCTCAGAAAGGCATCAAATTTGTAGGACAAAGTTGCATGTCGCTTGCATCTAGATTCTTCATGGAGGATCTCAGAATTAGAATAAGTCTTGCACTCGTGGTACCTAAGCAGTAAGAGTCTATCCCTAAAAATATTACTAAAAGCTAAGCTTTTAAATTACTTCTCAGGACCCAGCATGCTTATACAGGAGCATGTGGGATACCAGGAGTGCATTACGTTTGTTCCTGCCCTTAGTTCACATTTGAACCCAACTGTGGTAGATATCTCAGCCCTTGTAGCCCAAGCTGTCTGCCAGTCAGCCTCATTATCTGTAACCAGCTGATTTCCCTAGGAGAAAAGGACCCTTCTGCTACAGATGGGAGACTAAAGCCTGCCTTATCTTTATATGGCCAAAGTCGACCTTTCCTTAAAGAACTCAAAATGGACATGAATTGCTTTCACTTTAAAATACTAAGCCTATCTCTGTGATCGGAAGTTAAAAAAAAAAAGCAGTTTTCTTTTTAGTGATCATTTTACAAGTGAATGAGACAGGTTTGTGTCAAGTCTTGGGTTTGAGAGCTACAGAATAAGAAAAATATTGTTTACTTAATAATTCCATCTATCAGGGTCTTTTTGCTGAACCTGAGAACTTGTAGATACTTAAGTTCTCCAAAATATTTAGCTTCACCTAAAGGTCCAGGTCCTCTTAGCTCCTGTTCAGTTTCTGATACAAGCCTATTTTGTACAGCTGCTGGACCTAGGGGGTGGTGAGTGACTCATACCTACCACTTTTGAGAGGAACTGTGTAAGATCCAGTTCAGATCARTTGTCTTAGAAATGGTGAAACTAACAGAATTTTCACAAATTGAAAAGAGAAAAGATTAGATATTTGTGCTAAAGCGAAGCACAAATATCATTAAGGTAAAAAACCTGAATGCRTTAGCCTTGGAATATGACCAAACTTCTGGGACTGAGTGCATTCCTAGAAGCCTGTGACATAGCATTGTCCATAGTATGTAGATGTAGAACCTGAGAGTTTAAAAGTAGATTTTTGTAGGGATGTAAATAAGTAAACAAACTAATTGTAGGTGGAACTGGCATGGGTAAAATGTGCTCCTGTAGGAACAGTGGGATTTATTACCCTTTCTGTTCATATAAGTTGATCTAAGAGTTATTTATCAAGTAGTTTGGGAAATGTAAATCTCCTTTATGCTTTAATTTGTATTATATTAAGTCCTAGTGGTGCTTTTTCCTCCCCGTTTACTCCCTGGGCTTATCCCTCATTCCTCTCATTCCCCCATTCATCTGACAGCAGCAGTAGGTAGCAAAGTGACAAAAAGAACTGTTGCTCTCAAGCTTTATCTATGACTCATGAGAAATATATGCATCACTCAGATGTTTTTTTACCTTTTGTGACTTATGGACTCCCTTCTCTCCATGGGATGCCTTTAGGATCCCGTTGGAAGCAATTAGACATGAAATATGAACATACATTTATTAAATAGGCGCTGTTTTTATTGTTCCCTTAAGTGTGATTTATCAGCACTACAAACTCAGACTTGATGTAATGTATATCCTCTCATTGTTCAAACAAAAGAAAAATAAACACGCGCAGCAGGTACAGATTATATATGGCTGCTGAACTCCTGTGTCAGCGGCAAGCTAATGAGTGAGGATGTGATAGCCTGACGGGAGGTATTGCTCTTTGCTGGGACTGGAGTAGTACCTGAAGTGGATTCTTGGAGATTTCTTTGTGGCCCCTTCCCTTCCCTTCCCTTCCCTTCCCTTCCCTTCCCTTCCCTTCCCTTCCCTTCCCTTCCCTTCCCTTCCCTTCCCTTCCCTTCCCTTCCCTT
>RAHM01000062.1:2978846-3036125 GCA_003713295.1 Parotia lawesii
TTTTTTTTTTTTTTTTTTTTTTTTTTTTTTTTTTTTTTAATTCATTAGAGTAGTCAAACACCAGAATCTGTTGCCTGGAGAGTTTTTTTGACTGTCTGTCTGTGAGATATTTAAAACTTGACTTGATACAGCCATGAGCAACCTGCTATAACTGACCCTGCTTTGAGTGGGAAAGTTGAATTAGTTGGTCTCAGGAGGCCCCTACCAACTTTAGCCTTTCTGTGATTCTGTATCTGATCAGAAGAAATAATATAAAATTTAGTTTTAAAATCACATAACAAACAAGAGATTCCTTTAATTAGTTTGGTCACACACCAGTTGGAAATAAAGCTATTATCAGTCCTATGAATCAAATAATAATTAAGTTATTCTGTGTTTTGAGAGGATAAATTCRTATCCCTGTGATAAGTATCATTTTTAATCTTACAGTAAAAAGTGGTGYAAGTCTACATTGCTTTATATACTGATCTTGAATAATCATGTCTTTATATCTTCTATCCACGAAGAACTTGGCTGATGATTTTTCAGTTAATTTTGAAAGATTTGGAAAGGTCCAGTCAAATAGGAAAAACATATCATTATACCCATATTTAAAATATCCCAGAGACTGTCAGGTGATGACAGGGCTCTCTTCATGACACGGGTTTCAATTTAGTGTTTCAGTGACATGAATGACAGCATTTTAGAAAAAGCTGGCCAATAGCAAAATGAAAGTTCAGAGTATAGTATTATGGTCAAATGTGATCCTCAGGCATAAAAAATGGATTATTGAGTAGAAGTGGGATGATTATAGTCATTGTATCATTTGAGTCCTGTAGAGTTGTTACTATAACATGGGTCTTGTTTTAGTGTATATTTTTGAAAAAAATATTGATAAATCAGAGAAGATTCAACAAAGAGAATTATAAGAGTGTTTAATTATAGAATATCAAGGAAATTATGATGTTCATGCAAAGTAAGGAATTTAATTGGGCACTTAGGATTTAAATGTATTTTAATGAAAAAAAGYATTTATTTATAGATTGCATGTTTAGATATTTAATTGCATACATTGTCTAGAAACCTATTCAGCATATGACAGCCAACACTGAGTTGCTAACTTCCCTTTTAACCCAACATTGAAGAAAACAATGTATGAGAATGGCTTTCTARGAATTAAAACAACCAAAAAAAATTATATTTTTTCTTCCAGAAGATATTTTAAAATTAGATGTTTGCTTTGTGCTGTGTGGGGCACCAGGTTACAYGAAGAAACGGAGCATCATTCAGTGTAAAGAGTCTGAGTTAGTTGTCTTTGAATTAAATCAGCTAGATTGGGTCTGCAGAGCAGCATAGCTGCAGCACCATGCAAGTTCATTGGGACTGCTTTAATCATCCTTTCGTAATATATTGACTATGGATCTATAAAGTAAGCATATGCTCATGAAACACAAAAATAATCAAAATAGAAGAAAAACATTGAATCTTCATCAAATGAAACTGAGAGGAAGCCAGTTTATATGGAAGGTTTTCAGAAGCACTTCATAATGGCATTTTGAAAAGGATGGAAAAAATGGATTAATCTCATGCTACGCACTACCATCAATAAGCCTACAAAAAATTTTCATGACACATTGATGAACTCAATATAAGATTTTTATCAGCATGTTTTACAGAATCTAAGAGCCATGYTTTGTAAACATACTTGGTTAGCAAAAAATAAATAACCTATATTACAGGATAAAAACCTGAAAACAGACAGCACTTTAACAATTCCTAAAGTACATATTTATTTCTATGAACATATAAAATATGTATATGCATTTATGTTTGTATTTATGCATACAATTTTGTGCATACTGGTGCCAATCTAGTACTAACTATGATCATTAGGTTGTATTATTTACACTCACAAGTATTAAGGTAAAACTTGGATTAATCTTATAATTGAATTCCAAAGTATAAATTAATAATAACACAATTAATAAGTTCTTCAAGGGTTCATTCTGAATGAATGATAATTTACATATGTGTGTATTAATTGCTGCTGTCTTACCCAAAAGCAAGATCCTCAAACAATAGTTTTCTCTTCTTGGTTAAATATGATCCAATAAAATTTAGAGAATATGCTAAATTGTGAGCTGCAGTGCAAGTATATAGTGCAYAGACAAAAGAAGAAAAACTGAGTCTGGGTGGGATCTCAGCCTCTCCTTTATATTCATGAGCCAGCATAGTTTGAATTCTTCTGTGTACATCGCAAAATAAGCAATCGTTAGCATTCAGGAATTTGCTTATGAATGCAGTCTAACARCAACATGCTACAAAGCTGGGACTCATAATGGAAACTCAACTTTTAAGTCCATGAAAGTAAAATTATTAATTTGCATTAATTTACAAACACTTCTAGATTATCTAGGATTTCTAAGMCGGTTGGAATCAGCTGGGTCATCAGTTATGCTCCTATAAATTAAAAGTAGGTAGCTAGTGCAAAAATAGCAATAAATAGCTATTAGGAAGTACCAAATCTTTGATTATAGTATTTTTTGAAAAAATTATTGGTTAGTTTTAATGGTGATATTTCCACACTTTAAAAGGTTCCGAGTGTTAATAAAATGTTATGTTTTAAAGTTCCAGAAAGTTTTGCTCGTGCTTATTTTCTGTGATTCAATGTGGAAATCTATTGCATCTCAGTCAGAAGAGCTGAATATACACTGATGGACAGACAGCAACCTTGAGGAAGAGAGAAGGTGCTGTAACATACAACAGATACAAAGTATTATAAAAAAATAAAAAGTATTAGACAGTTTCAAATAATTTAGTGGAGCAACACAGTTATATAGAAATCAACCCYCTTTTCACACTTCTTTAGACAGCAAAACACTCAGAAGGAACCTAAGGAGAAATATTTTTTTTTTCAAAGATGGAGTAAACCAATAACAATATGTCTTAAAGCTATACAGACGAAATTGGTGTTTTTAAATATGTTCATCTTCCATCAGAGCTAAAAGGTTTCTTTCCATTTAAAAATAAAATTAAAAACAAGTCCAAAAGTTCAGCATTCCCAAATGCTCACATGAGAATATTTACCAATTCCTTTCAAATCTTTCTCCACTAAAAATAATCAACAAATCCATGTGATTCTTTTTGTTATGCTTTGTTTCCTCTGGTTCTGCAGAGGTTAATTAACTCTGACTTGATGATGATAAATGCTTTGTGAGTAGTAATTTATACAACTCATTTTGTCTCATTTTTGTTGATATGGTTTTTGCTTGGTTGTGATTTAATTATTTCTTGCCATKAAAAAAACCTCACCTTTTCTTGGATCAGATTAATGAATTGTTATTTCCAAGCTACTAAAAGATGAAATAGTAGTTACAGGCACCTAATATTAACACTGCTATAATATCAGAGTAAGATATATGGTATTATCTCTTGGCCTTTTTTATAGGCTGGGATCAGGTTGTTGATAAATACTTGTGTCGATGATGATTCAAATTAATTCAAATTTGGTTTTTTCTATTACTTTGCAGTATTCATTGCAAAGATTTGTTTACTAAAATATTTCAGGCAACAGACTCGTTTTCTGGAGTATTCCTAAGCAAAGGAAATTAGAAAACATTGTTTAAGAGCTTAGAGATATATATATGAGGGATATTTTCCGAATCAGTTTTTCTTCCAAAAGGAAGAATCAGCACTGAATGGGTCCTTTCATCTAATTTCCTGAGTCTTAAAAAATCCTCAACTAACCAGATGGCAGCTGATCCAGTATCTTCCTTTGTATTTGCAGACCTTTAGTCAAGGCACTTCTAATGTACTTTGAGAAGCTGAGCATCAAAGAAAGTGGCTACTATGCTTATATATGTGTGGTAGGTTTTCAGAGATGCCCATATTCTTAGGACTGTTCTTTCTTCCATAAAATTTGCTGTTCTTAAATAAATAATATTTCTCTTTTTCACCACAGAAGGTGAAGGTTGTTGGGATAAACTTTGTCTAAAGAGTTCTGCATCTTTATGTATTTAGTATATAATGAGAATAACAAGGTTAAAAAATGTCAGATTGGTAGATCCTTTATAGGATTATTAATAGCAGCCAGTTACCATGTTTATTTACAAATATTTTTCTTGTTATTATAAATGTTCATATATCTAGTGGAATAACCAGGTATACATCAGGAAACAAACAGCTAGTGGAGAGGTCATAATTTTTTTTGAATGACTAATTACAAAAAATTTGTAATGTGATTAGCGGATGCTTGGAGTATACGAACAATATTTAGGAGGAATTTTAGAAACCTTTATTTCACTTATTATTTCCTCTTCATGTTGAAATTGCATCAGCTCAGGCTGAGGAGAGCACAGAATTCTGGAGAATTTCTTCAAGCATCTCAAACTAGTTAATTAGAATATGTGCACAAGCACCAGCAGTCAGCACAGTCATGTTTTAAGGGAAAATATCAGATACTGTTACTTTATGGAGAGCCTGATTCTAAGAATATATGTTAAAATCCACCAGATTACAGGCTCTCCACTGAAGCAATACCTGGTTTCTCTACCTTGATCAGGCTGAGTCATTATTTAAGTGAAATTTTCTCAGACTGACAAGTCAGAGGCTTTGAGGCTTTGCTTCCACACATGCTGAAATATACAGCAATGAACACCTTGGGAATTTTAAATACAAAGCCTGTGGCATTGAACTCTTTCCAAGACTAAGTGTATACTAAACAGAGCTTTTTGTCAAGATCATATTTTTCAAGGTGGGTAACTAAAATTCACCACTCTGCTTAAGTTCTTTGGATGCCACTCCTAGTAAATAAGCAGGGCTGCAAAGGATGTGCTCTTTACTATGAGTTCCCAGCATGCTTATGTACTGTAAGTCAAAGAGCCAAACTTCTTCATGAAACATCCTGTCTTTGGCCTCTTGTGATTTATGGGTTGAATTTCTGAAGAAGGCCAGTGCAATTTTTTTTCCACCAGTTGCATGTAGTGTATTTGATGTAACTGGAGAATAAAGAGAGAAGTGCTGGGATTAACATAGCAATTTCCTGCACTGAACTGAAACCTTGCTAATCAATTTTAAGTAACCAGCTAATGCATTTATGTAATAAACTAATCAATCTCAAATGCACATTTTACCATTTGGATTGAATTTAATATCCCAGCATGCAATTAAGTGACATTATTGACAATGGTTTGAACATGTAATTGGTGATTTGATATTACAATTGGTGTTCTGTGTCTGAAAACAATTTTCTAATAAATTCACTRCCATTAATTTATTCCTTCATATTTTTCTGCAGGACATATAGAATATAAAATACTAACTAACTTGGAAAGCACAAATATCTGGGGGTTTAACCACCAAATTCCTGACCTAGGTTCTGTTTCCAAATATTTTGTAAAAATACCTAACCAAACAGAACATTTTAAATAAATGCTATCAGCATAGCTTCTGCTATAAATAAAAAGACTGGTAATATTTTGCAATATATTCAACTGATATAAAATTTGGGCTGAGTCTATATACTTGTTTGAGACATTTTCTGTTGTGTCTAATGGCTACAGAACTATGCACTTATCTCTTGCAAATTTTCACAACTAGCATGATACTGGCATTGCTGCAGTAGAGAATGTCTAGAAATGGTACAGATATAAATATGTGTCATGGAATAAAGAAACTGTTGATATTTAGAGAACACACAGAAGTTTGGGCAAACAAACCTTTAACTACCTGACTCATTCATTTATTTACGGAGTGAACTTGACTGTGTGAAATTTGATATGTTCCAAAACCTCCTGGGTAAAAGAGATCTGTTTCACCGAGTGAGGGCCAATATTTCACTGGCACAATCTATCTGTTCGACACCAAGATCCATCTACCTTATGAACTGGATGTTGTTATCAGTAACCTATCTTTTCTATTTGGGTAACTGTTCTAGCCATTAATAATCCCAATTATGGCAGTTACAAAACTTTCCTTGGCAGCGTATTCCATTGTTTAACTCTTCTTTCAGCTGTAAATCTTTTGTCCTAATATTTAGCCTACATTTTTCCCGCTGAAGCTCGAGGCAATTATTTCTTGTTCTGTCTTCCTTGACGATGAAGTACAATTAATCTCTTTCTTCTTTATAGCATCCTTTTATGTTTCTGCAGTTTTCACCAAAGTACTGTTATATAATTCATTCATCTCATTTATTTCTTTCTCAGCACACAGATAGTAAATAAAACATGAATGACTGAAACCATAAGAGATTCAGAAACAAGGGGGGTGTGTGTGGGTGTGTGTTTGTGTGGGTGTATGTGTTTGAACATTCATATATTTTTTTAAATGTCACAAAACCAATCAATATTACCTAAAGCATAACTTTCTGTGAAATTCACAGGGCTGTTCAAAGCTGATGACACACTGTGACCCACTTGCAGGCTAATTATTTACCTTCTTAAGTACAATCCTTTAACACATCAAGACGAAACGATATTATCAAGAAGTAATAAAGTTCATAAACGCAGTTGCCAGTAGTTCAAAGAAGAGGGACAAAGTACATAGATCCCTTTAAAATTTTTTGAATGTTTAAATCCTTGAAATTTAAATTAAGTAGCAGGAAGCTCTTTATTCACATGCAATGTTGTAAATTGTACCTGGTTTCCAGTCAGTACATTGATATTGTTATAATCTGTGTGTTCTGTAGCTAAATAAAACCAGCTTAATTTAAGATGATTTATAAACTAGGGAAAATATTTTTGCTGCAAACTTTAAACACTCCTTAGACCCAAAACAACTTTCTTTGAACATCTTGAATGTTGAACACTCTTTACTAAAACTGCAGTCAAATTGAAAGTTTTTGCACAGTATTACATGATGACATAGCATATTGAGTACCTTATATGAACATAAAATACATCATGTTTTAGGATGTAAGCATTTTTAGACATCAAATGTTGACCTTATTCCTATATAATTTTAATACTGGGTGTTTAAATGTCAGGTTTTTTCATTTAAAAAAGTAATAAAAAAAAATTCTTRTGTCTCTTGCAAGTCATATTCTCTGTGCTATCAGTCTCTCTCACTGAAACTCTCTTGGTTTCAAGAACCCACCTCGTTTCAGTAGTGACAAAGATAACTTTCATATGAAATATCTTGTACTCAAATAGGCAACCCAGTCATCCAAGTTAAGGGTGGTAGAGTTTGATTAGTCTTTATCACTTTAAAGGGGAAAGTTCTCATTACCGCTGCAAACTGGTATGTCCTCCTTGTGATAGATAACAGTATTATCAAGCACATGAATCTCTACTTATCGACAGAATCATTTGGTTGTTCTGGTATGAGACACAGTTAAGCAGTGCATGACCTCAAAGACATCAGTACAGAAGTAAACAGCTTTGTCAGTGAAATTATATATTTGTCTTACACACAGATATTTTGAAGGCTTTTTAAGTCACTGATGCTGATCAAAGCATTTCTGGTTTCCATAGGCAGTTACGTGAAGTTTACCAGATTCATGTCCAGCAAAGGACCAGCTAAGTGTTAGAAGGTTTTGCTGTGCAGGTAGTATGCTCCCAAAATTCAGTCATAATCTGACTTTTTTTACTTTTTCCCCATATTACACAATTTTAACAAATATTCCAACAACTTGGGGTCTGCCTGGGAAAGAATTTGGCCTCCTGTACTAGGATATGATCTAATAAATGTCAAGGTTGTTTTGTAGCTCTTTAACTGCAATAAAAAAAGGCAATGACAGTATGAGCATGTGCCTAGGAAGAACAAAGTTTTCTCACACTTAATGTTTCATCTGTAGAACATGAACACCACATTTTTTCTAGTCCCAAGACAGATTTTGTAGATTTATTCAAGGTATGATCTGGTCAAGCCAAATGGAAGGACGGTGGGATGCACAGGGTTCTGTTTACAGAGGAAAAGAGGGGGGAAAAAGTAAAGCAGATACAAGCCCATCCTCAAAGACGGGTAGTTACTTTTAGTCATTATAAAAATAAAAATATTACAATATCTTGCTAAAGACATGCAT
The DNA here is from genome assembly GCA_003713295.1 of Parotia lawesii. Taxonomy (NCBI): domain Eukaryota; kingdom Metazoa; phylum Chordata; class Aves; order Passeriformes; family Paradisaeidae; genus Parotia; species Parotia lawesii. The sequence continues at coordinate 2,986,846 of RAHM01000062.1, forward strand.
ATGTGTATCTCTTTGCACTTGGAGCTTTCAAAATGTTTTATAAAGATTTTAATGTAATAGTGTGCCTGTTGGAGCTGGGGAAAGAGATGTTGAACAGACCATCTAGTGGAATCACCTGACACGCCTCCTTCCCAGAAAGCTCGAGTCCCTTTCTTCCACCCCCAGTGGGGAGGGAAGGGGTATGGAATAACAGCCTAGACATGCCCACATGGCTCCAGCCTTCACCCCTCAAGTCTAGTGTGTAAAACATTAACTCTGTTCTGGCTAAAACCAAGAAAAGGCTCACTGTGAAAAGATATATCTTCATTATATAATTTAATTATGGAAAAAATACAAAGTCCACAAGAAAATACTTTAAATTTAACATGTTTATGAATGGGAAACTTGAATTTCTGTGAGCTGGAGAAACATCTGTAAGGTCTCTTAACAGATGCGAAAGGGAGAAAAATAATTTGGGAAGACCCACAATAAAAGTGTTTTTATTTACTTGATTTAATAGATATTATTGTGGTTCAATATACCTCCTTATGTTTTGAGGATCAATGGCGTGTTATAATTAAACCTGTAGCACCCAGACCATGGTGAGGTTGCACAGGTTTCAACTAAAACACCTTGAATTACTTTCAGACATTTTTAAGACCCCTCTGACCCTCCAATGTGAAATGCACGTATTGCAATAGAAAACAAGCTAAATTATAGATTGAAATTACCCATTTAGAGCATTTGAGGAAAATAAATGATTACTGAATCACAACAGAGTTTCGCTGTCCAGCTAATAATACAGAACAATATAAAGAGGATAAAAAATATAAGGTGTGACTATAGGTTCACTAGGTTCTAGGCACGTACTTCTCTTTTCCCTGTCAATATTGAATATATTAGTCAAGATTTTAGGTTTAAAAAGGACTTTTTCTATGCTGAGACAAATCTATTTATATTTGATCTAATAAAAATTAAACCACTGAGTTTGCGAGACTGAATGTTTTCATAGGGGAACGGAAGAGTTTGGGCGTGGTGAGGAAGTGAATCATCACCATTATGGACTGCTGATGAGGATCTTATCTGTAGATATTCCTAAGAAAACTGGAAACAGCTTTATAGCTTTATTCTGGGCAGAATGATTAGTGATTAATCATCCTCCATAACAGAGAAATATTCATATTCATTATTCCTATACATAAGCAAGACAGCCTTACATAAGTAGTTTGAGAAACCCAGATGGGATCATCACCAGAGTGAAGGATACATAATCTGTTTTAAATTCATTTCCTGTCCTAGAAAGAAATGAGAAAGTTGTGGGGTTTTTTCAGTCTGGTTGGTTGGTTTGGGTTGTTTTGTTTGTTTGTTTGTATATTTGTTTCTTTCTTTAAACTTTTATTGAGAGGCTTTTTGAATTAAGCAGTAGGTTTGAAAGCCATCATGCATGTCGTCTAAATTAGATAGGAAAGGAGTCACCCATGCTTGTTCTTCCATTTTCTTGACCCTGCTTAGTGTAAGACAGCCCCTGGCTAGAGCATAAATCAGATTGAAAGAAAATTCTTTGTGCTGATGTGACTGAAGACAAACATAAAAAGATGTAGGGCTAAAGAACATTAAAACAAGAACAGAAAAGCACTCTCAGCTGAATATTCTGTCCAGATAGAACCAATCCTGTCAATCACAGCTGCTGTCTCTGTGCTTGTGTGAACGGCCTTGCTCCTCAGGGACAGCTCGTTCTCCCCAACTCCCTTGTGCTATGTTCAGTTTCTGAGGCAAAGGTTCCTGCTACGTACATAAGGTCTTGTATATCATTTACAGAAACAGATGCAGKTCTCTGATGACAGGCAGAGAAGAATTTCAGTCTCCTTAGGTGGTGAACTTAGCTGTGATGGCAGCTGGCCTAGTGCCCCCCTTGGACTTTTACCAGAGTGCTGTCAGATGTTCCAGCCATCATATCCCCAGGCACTTTTGCCATTTCCTTGGGTCTGAATTCAGACAGAGTTTTTCTGTCTCGGGATTTTTTGACACATATCTTGGTGCAGACCCTCTGCATAGCACCCACCACCAAGATTTGACTGTTACTTTACAGGCTAATTCTGACTTCTCGGATTCCTTCTGGAGTCTCAATATGCAATTGCTTAAATGGCAATAGTGGCTTTTCATTAATTCCTTGTCTTTGAGCTCACATAATTCATGTTATTTCACTGCTCAGGTTTCCCATTTTCTTTGGGACCCCTCTAGGGTTTGTCTTTCAACTTTGTTTAAAAAGGAATAACCTCTTTTTGTCTGTTTGCTTGTTTATAGGATAGAATGCCAAAATTAGGCAAGGCTTTTTGCAGGACAGTCTGCAAACCCTTATGTGAGCACATACACCTACGATCACTCTGCTAGGGTCCTAGATGAGCCTGATTTGTGGTAAATGTCAGGCAAATCACATATTGGATATGGGTGCAATAATATCCTCTTCTAGGTCCTCTGTTCTTGATGTTTGTGTGAGGTGTTTTTTACAACACTGAGGTTGTGAAAAACCCCACCTTGATATGTTAAGAGATTCTGTAACAAAAATTTTCTATTTTTTTTAAGAAAGTTTATATATATCCCTCAAATTACAACTTTTTTTTCGTTTATATATGTAAATGTTTAAATCCATTTTGTAACTCATTAAAAAAGCTTTTTTAGATGTTTCTCTTACTCATTCTGTTACTTACCTGAATAAAATCTTAAAAACTATGTCATAGTTCTCAGATTGTAAATATATGCTTAAAATTTTTCTTCTTTTTCCATAAGACAAGCATTTGAATTTAATTTTTTTTAATTTCTTTTTTTACATTTCATTTCATGTTAAAGTGAGGGAGAAGAAAGGCTATATCTGATAGCAAGGATCCTACTGTGATTACAGTGCAAAACTCTTTAAAGAATTCAAACAAGTCAAATTCTGTAGTGAATCTAAAAAAAGGTTTGTGTCAGCTCGCTTTGGTAGATGAAAATGCTTTCATTATGAATTTTGTTTTCAAAATAGATTCTTTGTTCTCCATTTATGTGATATGATTCATTTTGTTGCTTTGTATGTCAAAATACGCTTGATTTTTTAATGAAGTGCAGGGGAAATTCATACTTGACTAATGGATCCTGCATGCTTGTTTCTGCTCCTTCTTGGCCAGCAAAGTAATGATACTTAGTATTTATATTATCATCTAATAATTAGGTGCAGAACCACTTTCCAAATATTTCTAAAACTTTTGCAACTTAGGTAAGCAGTGTTCACTTATAGTCACAAGTGGCAGACGACCAAAGCGTATAGGGCTTGTTTATTTTTAAAAGTCATCCCACTCATAAACAGATTTTCAAATGACCCTTGTACATGGTCTCACCTAGCCTGTTCCTTATAGTAGCTGCTGAGGACTGTCTACTTTTGAAACTATGGCTACTCTTACRTAAATAAATAGAAATTTTGATCTTTGAAGCCAGCTGTGGCTCTGGAACATACTACAATACATGGCTCAGAACTCTYGTTAAAACATGTGCTAAGGGAAATCACAAAGACCTTATTCCAATCCACAAGTACATTTTCTTCAGAAATAACTTCAGAAGTTAGGCCAATAATACCTACCTCTGTTATATAGGAAGACATAATTAGTACAAATGAGCTATTGACATGAAAAGCTCTGTCTTACCCTCTGTGCATCACTTAAAATTGCTTTTATGTTAAAGTGCATTGCTTAAAATGTCTGTGTCATCAGATTTCTAGGACCAAATGCAACGTGTCAATTTGACTAAAAATTGCAACATGGCAAGAAAAGAATCCAACAAAACAGCTAAATACATTCTGTCCTTATGAAAATACTATTATTTTTGAAAATTGAATGTACTGGATAAKAAAACCTACTTGACTACCTAATGCAGTTATAGGTTTCTTGGTGTTATTTTTGTGTTTGGTTGGTTGCTTGGTTTTGGTTTGTTTTTTTAATGACACATTCCTGGACAAACTACAAAATCACAGAGACAGGTCAGAGTGTGTTAGTCTAGGAGACAACAAGATATTTGAGTCTCCAGAGTCATATGTGTATGCATGTGCGTGTATATATTCTCTGCTAGCCTTCAAACACAGAAATCTGGTTGGAGTTTTGCTTTGAAGCATTTGCCTTTGGTAATTTAACCCAATACAAGAAAAAATGTAAGATAGTGGAAAATCATATGGAATAACTTAGGGTGGAAGAATCAGTTAAGTTTGAAAATAGCTATTAAAGCAATCCTTACCAGGATAAAAAATACAAAAATAAATGAGATTTAGTTTTGAAAGTCAGTTACCATAATATCTCTACATATCCAGAATAAATTCTTGTACAGTCTCTAAAACATTAACCATTATTATGGTACTGTGATGTTATGTTTGATTAAAAGTTGGTTCATTTATTTAATTTTGTTTAATTTTTGTTTTGCTTTGCTTTGTTTCAAGATGTTCTGCATGGTTTTGCTGGAAAGTACTATTTCATTTTGGACAAAGAAGACTCTTTGAAACAACATTCTGCTAAAAGCAAAAAAAGCATTACACCTGCTAACATGAGATTGCAGTGTTTCCAACCCTTTCTCTAAAGAGATATACCTGTCTGAGCTCTCCTCTTCCTTCTCTCCTTTTCTCATCTCTCAAGGCTGTCCTTGTAATAGTCTGTTGACTGCGATTTCTAGTACTGAATATTTACTAAATATTCTGCAAAGTACTTCTTATGTTTTAGTATTAGAAGCGTTAAGGAAAAAAATTTGAAAAAGAAGATTTTTTTTTCTGAAAGCAGAAGCCACTCAAGCCAATATATAGCCAATATATTCCTCATGAAAATGAGTGTTGATTTGAAGATAGCTACAGTGCTTTTACACCAGATACATCTAATAGTATACAATTTCTTAGTATTTCAGTACTTTAAAGATATTATTTTCAGATTTCCATGGATAAAACTCCGAAGTTCTTACTGACTCTCTCTCAAAAAATAGCACTAGAATTTTAAATTAGGAGTTTCAAGTAGGGTTTACATACTCCCTGAAAGAGTTTCTACTTAAAAAAGTAAGGTAGGAATTCTTAGAGTTGACTTTAAAATGGAGCCTTTTTTCTTTTCTCTTGGAGAGATAGTCAAATAACTTCTGATTTCTGGTGGCTTCATAACTGTTATTTGTATTCGTTCCACTATTTTATGTTTTCCTGGTATAAATAACAGGATATTTATATTTTCTTGCTTTAATAGGGTGTAGTACTCCCAAATGCAACAATGTTTTGTATCATTTTCCATTCCTCTTCAAAGACCAAACTGTTCTAACTGTGTGTGGAGAGACTTTCATTTCTCACTTCTTGGAGAAGAGAAAAAAGAAGCAAAAGATTTTCACTCCTCTTTCAGTAGGAAAAGATGTGCAAATGCAAAAAAAATAGTTCTGTGTTCCACTGCTGCTGTAAACAAATCAGCAAAGGGGAAAAAAGAAACTCTCTAAGGAAACACAGAAGAAAACGATTCCTTGTCTGCATTAGGCTACAGTTCAAGCAAGTGACAGAGTTTGGAAGAGATGTGGAATGACACCCCTGTCTCGCTGCAGCTGGCAGTGGGAATGTCCTCATCTGTTTAGAATTCACTCTCCCTGTTAGGGTTGCCGTAAATTGGCTATAAGAATGTGGTTAGCTATCGCCCCTTGACATATTTGCCACGGCACATATATACGTAACTTTACTTCTTTCCTACTCACTGAGGCCATACAAAAATCATACAAAAATCCTTTTCAGTTGTTTAGCCAATATTTTCCTTTCTGTCATATCCTTATGAAACTGATATATACATAACTGTAGCCCACTAGAAATGCCTTCTCTTGTCTTGTCTTTTAGTGTTTGTGAGTCAGATAACCAAGGAATGCATTAATCCTTAAGACATAATTATATTCCTAAGAAAGATTCGCAGGCATGTCTTAACAAAAAGAAATTTTGTTCTCAGTGGAAATAATCACAATCATTTTACTCCCATATCAAGAAAATAAAAGAAATATTCAAGAAGTCTTTTTACATATAATTTCAAAAATTTTAACAGTGCAGGGAAATTTTAAGAAGTCACCCAGTTCTAAATCAACTTCTAAAATGCAGCATCTCCTCTTCCAAAAAAAATCCTCAGTTTTTCAAAAGTTGTCCATCAACATAGCAAACTGAAGACCGAATGATTTGGCTTCAAATTTAGTATGTGTCTATTTTAAAACCTTTAAAATTGCAATTATGATTAGTTATGTATGAGGACCTGTATTTATATGAACACAAAAGTATTACTGTAATACAAGAGGTCTGAGAAGGTTGCAGTGACAGCATTATTAAATGTAAGTTATCCATGCCTACTTATTTCCTACAGAGACTCTGGAATCAAGCCTAGGACAACTATGGATACTTCAACTAGACATCTCAGGGGAATATGCCCATTTTACTACTGGCACAATCAACACTGCAAATTTCCCTTAGGTCCTCATGAATTTGAAGCTGGACAGTTAGGAAAAGTGTTTAAACACTGTAAGTAAGATACCTGAATGTCGTTGTTCAAACAAGGACAAGAAAATGAACTCCAATCTTCTGATACTCTAAACCAAGGAAATTGATGAAGTTAGAAATACATTACACAAAAAAAAAAATTCTCATGACTTCCATGACTCTGGAAGGACAACTAATTAAAGAAATATTAAATTTTGATATGCAAATACTGAATTTTTCTATCTTCTCAGAGATATTTTTTTTAACCAGTTCATGTACTAGGTGGCTTTGGTTTTCTTTTTTTTTTTTTTCCTAAGGGTGAATGCATGATTAACAATAGGATAGGACACACTACCTGTAGGTTTAACCTGGGAAATAAATTTATGAAAAACCACTGGTAAAATGCTTTAGAGACATTTTTTGATCAGAAAACTGTGCGGAAGAGTGAAAACAAAGAAATACACTTATGTTTAAAGATCTTGAGGGTTATAAGGCCTTGCATCTTGAACAGTGAATGAAGAAATCATGTATTAATAAAGCAATGCTGTGCATTACCCTGTAGAATAAGTAATAATTTCATGGTAATAACATACATCTGTTAAATGGAGAAGGCCAAGAACGCAAATCTCACTATCATATATATCAAGAAATTCAAGCAAAAATGCTATTAATTTGTTTTGAATTTCCCACTTCTGGCCAATAAAGTGTCCCAGTCTGAGACATTTGCCCCYATATATTCTTAAAAATGTAAGGAACCTCAGAAATAATTAAAGTAATTAATAATTTCAAACAACAACAACAAAAACAGACAAAACCAAAACAAAACCAGAAAACAATCTGTATTGTCATAATATGAAACAGTTACTTCAAAGAAAAATGAAGACTACCTAAAAATAGTAGAGAAAAATTACGGAATGGGTAAGAATATTGTGGGGAAAAGTCCTCATTCAATGCAAGTAGTTATCTAGAGCTTGTTTAGCTTCAAGCCTCAGGTTTCTGGGAAATGGTAAGATAAGAGAACGACTGACCAACAGGAATAACAAGTCAAGATTTGAGTAATATGAAAAACTTCACACTTTTTTGGACTAATATGTGTTCCTATGAAAAAATTACTTGCATTATTCTCTTTTCTTTTTTTGAAAAACTGAATCAAAATATTAGATATTAAATTCTTTSGGAAGTTAAGTATGTTTACAGACATACTTCAAAAGCATTCACTCATCACAAATAGCTCAAAACTTAATTGCTGGTTTGGATTGTCTAACCTTYACACCTCATTGCTAAGGATTATTTTTTCGTTTCTCATGTGGTGCATAATGATTAGTCTGGAAAGCTGCATTATTCTTGTTGTTACTATTATTTTTACTTTAATTTAATATTTAAATATTCTTCTTAGGAAGGCATTCTTGGGTTTTTGTTAGTTATCGCTGTAATTTTTTGGAAAATCCAAGAAATGTCATCCTAGATTTATATTGATAACTGTTGTTGTCAGTTTATACAAGAATGATGAAATGAAAATAATTATATGATTTATGATATCATGGTTTAATGATATTCTGGTAATTGCTTTGATTTTTTTTTTTTAATGGAAGGTTAAGAAATTTAGTTATCTTCCATTATCCAGTAGATATATTTTTTTAAACCCTAAATAATACCACTTTTCCAGACCTTTTAAAAAGTTTTCTGTTCCATGATATGCTGAAAATCTTAATTTAGCTATTGTTCTGAAACTTCCACTATTATGACAGACTCTAGAAGTCATCATGCTGAATTTTTGAGCTGAGCTGAATTTAATTCTCATTTAACTACCATTTCCATTTTATAAAGTATTTATCATTTAGCTGTTGGTTTGGTTTTGTTGGGGATTTTTTCCAGGATTTTTTTTTTTTAATGCAACAGAAGACCCTGATGGAATCACTTTTGTTTATGGAGCTCCAGTGGTATAAGAGATTCAAAAATCTCTATTCCAGCATGAAGAAATTCAGTGTCATGGGTCACCAAAACAGCCAGGTCCAACACTCCTTTTATTTTATCTTGATCTCCTTATCTATATATAAGACGCCATATATATGCAGAGCTCATGCTAGCGGTTGTAAAGCATCAAGGAGTACCTGATASCATCTTAATCTATTATTCTTTTGAGGCTTACTGATACTGTGGCTGGATAAATATGGAGGAAATTGGAAAATAAAAGCATGACATCACATCCAGTTTTGCATATTACTGTTTCTTTGCGTCCCAGAGTCTCAGTTAAGATATACCTTAACTTCACCAAACCCTAAACTAGGTTGCTTAGGTCTGTTTGTCTTTCTCCTTTTCTTCCACAAAAATGTAATTTCATGCTAAACTTACAAGCCTTTCTTGTCAGAAAAAGATAAGACTAACTTAGAAGTAATTCTAATGAGCCAGTGGCATTGTGTTAAAACAAAACCCTAGAGTGAGTTTATAATCAGGCTGATTGAAACAAGTAAATACAGCATGCCAGTCTGCAGCCCAGAAAGTAAGTTTCTACCTTCTGTATATCTCTAGCAGCTATAAAGGTTTGCTGCTCTCCCATTAGCATCAGCAAATGCAACCACTTAAACTTGATCCTTCTGTCCTGATCAGTTATATGGATGAAAGGCAGTAGAGATCTGTCTTAATTCATGTGGGATACCCTTAATGCTTCCCCTAGAGTGGACATGGTTTTTCTTACTAGAATTATCTGCTCTCTATTCCTTACACTAGCTATTTATCTGTTTTCATGTCTCATAGGGCATACTTGAAAGCTTCTATCTAAACCAGGTCCCAGTTACGTAGAATTAAGAACAGGTTGTTGAAAATTCAGTCACAGAATATGTGCTGTCATTCTCAACACCATTGGCAATGCCTTGAATTGGAGAGGATGTGAAATAGATGGGAGTTTTCATCTGCACTTAGAACACTGAGTATTTCTTAGTAAAACACAGAAGTCAGGTTAGCTTCAAAGTACAAAACCTATTCGTCGGAGATGAGATCTGTATGGAAATGGTGAAAGTCCTGTTTGCATAAAACCCTGCAGACTTATATGAGCAAAAGCTGGATTTTTGCAGCTCAAATTCAGAGTGCAGCRTTTTTTGTGAGCCATCTTGATGAATGAAAGTTAAGTGAAAAATTTGCAGGTGAGATTCAGGGTGGGAAAATCTGGCATTCTAGAAACTGGCCCAGGATCTGGGTACACACCAGTCATTCCTTACATTATTATTTTTGTGTAGTTGGAGGTCTGCTGTCTCACACAAAGTATAAACATAAGGTCATGTGTCTGCTCAAGCTTTTTGGAAAGTCACGGGTCCACTGCTATTATTTTACTGGTGACTGCTGCTTTAGCTGTCCCATAGGATGTTGTCATATCTCCACTTGCCAGCAAGCAGAAGAGAAAACCACAAGAGTACCTGACATATGTTTGCTTTCCCTTGCATGGTGATGATTTAGCTCATCTTGTTGTCTATTTATTGGTGTTACCAATAAAGAAACTGAAATAGTTATCACTGTTCTTTTCCTATCCATCCGCATAAGGATTTCATGCTCGTGTAAATTTAGACCACATTTGCTACACATTCTATGAAGAAAAAGTGAAGATGGAAATTGCAAAAAGCCAAGTTTTGTCAAAAGGTTTTGTTTTCATTCCATTTTTACTTAGAAATATTACAATAAGTATAAATCTTATACAAATATGAAAAGTAGTCACTGCCTTTGTAACGAAATATTATTTATCATATTTAGCTAATTATTAATTACTGCAGAATTACTGGAATCAGCAGGTCCATATTAGAGTGACAAACCAAGGTTAAAATCACTTGCCCTCAATTGCCTAGAAACCTGGCAGGARCTGTAGGAAAAAAGGTAAGTGTTTTTGAATCCCTTTCTCAGGTCACAGAGAGAGATTATTTTTCCCCTTCTTCCTTCAAAATAACATTAACCTAAAACTCCAAAAACTTGATAAAATGCGTCTGTTCATACTTTAGTCACCAGTTTAACTTTTCAGTTAAACTTTTCCCCAGCAATTTGGCCATCCCTTTCATCACTAGTGTTGACCAACGATATTTATTAGAACAGAGAGCACAAGACACCCAGAAGCAAACTCCATGGCATATATCAAAGTATTCATCCTGCACCATATCTTGAAAATTCAATTCTTATAAAAGCAAAATCATTACTGAGACACAAGTGCTCTCAGGACAGAACTGGGAGCACATGGGGGTTGTTTTCAATTGAAGCATAAAAGAGTTTTAAATCAATTTCAAAGTTCAATACCCTCCAAGGGAGGGTGATGAGGAAAGTACAGGCAGCAACCCTGTTTTCCCTGAGAATATTTTGTTTGCTGTCTCACCTGGGAGATTTTACCCTTGCATTTTCTGGGTGGGTAGGTAAGTGAAGAACAATATGGAAGCACCTGATAGGGCCAAAACAGACAAAGATTAATTCTTTATTCTGACAACCCCTGCACAGATGAATCCGCAGCTCTGACTTAAATTTTTATGGGATAAACTTGGTCCATATGGTCAACAAATAATACCTCTTCAAATTAACTAATTAGCCAGAAAGGAAGCCAGGAAACATGCTGAACTATAGAGATAGAGGATTTACTTTATGTTTATTGAACTCTAACCAGGTAGTTCTTTGGTTCAGAGGAGAACTTTCATGAGCTTYTGTCTCAGTTTTTTCAAAGTTGGCAAAATAGGTACTGTGGGCTGGTGAAGAATTAGTTTGAGTTTAAACTAAATTAATTCACTTTGTGCAAAATGTTATGAGATGGGAAAAAATGATGAATGGACACTCTTACCAAGATATTTTGAAGACATTCTGCTATTTGAAATGTCAGAAGCAATCCCAATAAAGACACCATAAAGTGAAATAATGTGGGCCAGGCAACATAAAGAGTGCAAAATATCACATAGATACCGCTAACATACATAAGACAGAAGTTAAAAAGTGGACTATACATGTTCTCTTTTCAGTATATTGAAATTAATGAGAAATTCTCTTTACTTAATATGCGTGGTGTTCTGTATGTCGTGGTTTAAGACGACAAGGCAGCTAAACACCATACAGATTCCTGCTCACAACCCTCCCTGTAGTGCGATGAGGAGGGATTTGGAAAAAAAAGTAAAGTAGAACTTGTGGGTTGAGATAAATACAGTTTAATAGGACAGAAATGGAAGGAAAAATAATGATGATGCTAACAATAATAATGATACAAAATTTAAAATATACAAAGCAAGAGAYGCGCAATTTATTTTCACGTGCTCACCACCCGCTGGCTGATGCCCAGCCATCCCTTAGCTAACTTTCCTCCCAGCTTTATACGCTAAGCATGACACCACATGGRATGGAATATCCCTTTGGCCAGCTTGGGTCAGCTGTTCTCTCCATGTCCCCTCCCAAATTCTTCTGCTCATCTAAGCCTACTCACACGTGGGGTAGTTTTAGAAGCTGAATAGATCTTGACTTAGTGTAAACATTGATCAGCAACAACTAAGATATCAGTATCTTATGAACATTATTCTCATCCTAAATACAAAACAACTCTATACTAGCTACTTGGAACAAAATTATCTCTATCCCAGAAGAAACCAGGACAGTGTAACAAAAAAAGGTTATTAGGAATTCTAGTGTTAAATTCCTTTAGTTAAAGGTGATGCTAAAGCTAAAAGTCTAATAAAAAGATGTTTAGTGACATTTTGTTTCTTAAGAAATCTGCCAGATAACACATATATAACTGTAATTCTGTGTGTTAAATAATCTGCCAGTACTTATTTAACATACAATAACTGCCTTATGAAACAGGAATTAAATACCTATCAGAGATACTTAGTCTGAAGTGTTACTTTTAATACCAAACTTCTTCATGCTTTTCAACGGCTGTGTGCAAAATATGATTGCTATATTCATGAAATATTTCTCTTCAGTTTAATTTACCAGAATTTGACCTTAGAGTTCTTTGCCTCCTAGCTGGTGATCAGGGTAACAGGGCCGCTGTGGGCTATGAACTCTCAGACAAGTTTGGAGAAGTTCCTTGGGAAAAACTGTGAATCTCTGCTGAATATGAACATATACCACCAGGATGCGCCATCCCTGGAAGTGTTCAAGGCCTGATTAGATGTGGCTTTGAACAACCTGGCCTAGTGCCCATGTCAGGGGTGTTGGAAATAGATGATCTTTAGGTCCCTTCCAACCCTAACTATTCAATGAATCCATGATTTCATTAATACCTGTGGCGTATAAATGTGTTATCTACAAAGAGATGGTGAAGCTGAGCTGCTCTGGCAGATGTAGCACAAAAAAAGGCTCATTGATAGCTTGAGGAGTAAACGGTATCTTGAAGACAAAGTATTCTTTCTCATGGTATGAATCAGATATTGCATGTATTCTTTTGATATCATGTAACTTTGTCATGCTTTCACAGTACTTTGTTCTCTTTAAAGTTGCGCTTTGTATTGCAGAGGGAAAAAAAAAGATTTATGCTCACACTACGAATTTAAATCCTCTTCTCCCCAAATTTAGTTTCATTTTGATGAGTTCTGGAACAAGTTAGTACAATGCAGAGGAGAAGTTTCATGTTTTCATGAAATTAAGAAGCATTTGGGATTTAATTTTGCATGTCTCCTTACCAGTTTTTATTTTAAATCTCTTAAAAGAAAGAACACATCTCTTTATACAACATCGATATATGTTGAGTACAAGCCTTATAGCCAATATGATTAAACATCTGAGCAATGTTTAGGCACTTTTAAAGTTAATTATTTATTCTTTAATACTATTTATATTCAAATTTCTGATCTTATGAAATTGATCATTTTGTAAACATATAAATCTTTTACTTGTTTATAAAATTCTTCATGTAAGTATTGAAAGTTTTCAAGAGTTGATTTTTTCACAGCTGGTCTAAATTCTGATGAGAATAATGCTGGCTTTAACAGAATTTAAAAAATCCATTGGATTAAACAGAAACTTTCCTGAATAAAAACCGGCTAAAAGTAAGGAAGCTATAATTTGGCCTCAAATCAAAGAAACTTTCAGACATCTATTTTAATCAGCCATCAGTCTTGGTTTTCTTTCCCTGAAAAACTGTGCTTAATGTTAAATATGAGTTAGTAGAAGAATTCTAAATTAACGTTCAGCAGGAAACAGTAGTAGAATATTGGAAAACTCTTCTGGAAAGAATTAACTTGCCACTCTTCAGCAGTCCAAGGAGAATATTATATCTTAGTTCTGGAGAATTCTGTGGACTACTTTTCTTTGAAGCAAAAACAGAGAAGGAAGGTTGTGGTTTTATGACAGGGTCACTTAAAACTGTGACCAAAAAATTAAATGTAATTGCCACCATTGATATTTTTTTATACCCAAAGGAAGCACAATATAGACTCCTTTTTCATGTTTTTGAGACATGGATATGTACACAAAATACATACTTATACAAATATATACACATGTATACACACACATACAGATAAATACACCTTTCACATATGGCTATGCAYTGAGGAATGAAATAAAGAATATATGCTCATGAGAACTACCTCTGGGGTTTTCTTCAAAATGAAACATTTTCAGAAACCTGACATTGTCGGGATGGGGGGAGAGGGTTGAGCAAATGGTGTAGAGAGAGAAGTGCTTGCTGACAGGCTGACAAAAGTACATGTAGCCTTTCCTTCTACAGGGGAGAGGTTAGGCACTACACCACCACAGCAGAACCTTGGGGCATTACACAGCTATCCATTCGCAGCTTTCACAGTGATGAATGAGGTCTTAGCAGATGCCTTGCAGAGGACTGGCAAGACTGAGAAGCAGAAAGCAGGAGATTACTCATATGTCTGCCCTTTTCCCCTCTCAGATCGGGTGAGGCAGGTGATTAAAAGATAAATTCTTAGGTGATCTAATCAAAGCCATCTGCTCCCACTCTAGTCAAGTGAGAGAAATTCTCAGAAGCTCAAGGAACATGAAGAGTTGGTTTAATCAGAACTTAAACAGAAATATTATTGTAAAAGCACTCAGGGGCTCTGAGGACAATGCTCCTATTCATTGAGGAGTTCCAGATATATGGATATAACTTTCTTAACTGGTTCTCAGACTTCAAAATACCCTCAGTTACATTAAGCAAAATTAAGGATTCAATAAAACCTGATGGATTTGAGCATGAGGGAAAAAAAAGCCTAACCTGTCGCCAGATACTTACCTTAGGGGGAATGAGGCTTCTTGCAATTTCTTTTAAAGCATCAAATACTGGCTGAAACCATATGGAACATGTCCATTTCAGTCTGGTGATGACAAGCCTCATTCAGAAGATTATTAACAATGAAATTAAGAAATACATCCCTAATTTGAAGGATTTTTTTTTTCCTTATTTTCATAATGAATAGGACAAAAATTCCTAACAGAATATTCTGGCATCAGCAGCCTTTTTGATAACCAGGATGAAACATCTACAAGTTTAACTGCTCCTTTTTAAGGGGAACAAAGTAATTAATAAATCCCATAGCCCAAGGAAACTAAGAAGTTTATTCTGTGTACAGATCTGCTCCACAAAAATGTAAAGTTCATATTTCACTAGGTTGTAAATGGGAAATGATGATCAGCTTCTTCAGTTGAAATTCCTGGTTTAGTCTGCTTGTGTTCATGTATGAATGATAGTCAAGAGAGACACGGGCATTTCTGATAACCACAGTGAAAGGCTGCCTGGTATTGCAGCAGAGGTTTGGCTGTCTTGCACCAATTTTTATTATAYTGCTTTTTCAAAGCATTGCTGGTATGTTAGCCACAGTCTTTCAATGAAATTCAGTAGTATTTTGAGATGCACAAAATTTTCATCATTGCATCTATTTATGGAGGCATCATATATTCATTCTCCTTAATCTACCTCTAATTTTCTATGCAAATACTGCCAGGCTCACTCAAGGCCACAGGATTTAGTTACTCACTTGACTGAAAAGCATGTCAATGCAAATTCAGGCTGATAAACCAGCACACAAATCTCCAGGGTTTCAGCAAGTTATAATTCAACCACAGTATTAACAAAACAAGATAGCAATTATGCAAGGAATCAGCTGAAAGGTTATTTTTAATTTTAAATTTCTGCCTCTGTACAGCTGGGTGTTGGAAGTAAAAAGCAAGACGAGGCACGTGTCCCCATTAGGCATGCCTTTGGAAACCAAGCAGCATACTGTACTGAGCATTATGCTGTGGAAGTTTCACAGTAAATTTATCAGCGTTAGCCCTGAAAGCAAATGGCTTTCTGGTGTGGTGGAATGTTCTTTTTAATATTAGTATATCAAATATTTTTGGCTCTGACAGTGACAGCAAATTAGTGCTGACTGCATAAAGGCAGGGTTGTGTGCTACCTTGGGGACATTACAAGGGCTCTTCTGATTGCCATAAGTCCACACCTCCAGGACTGTCTTGTCCTGAATTCAGGCTTCACCGTGAAGTCAGATCAGCCGAATTCTTAACTTTCTCATTCTTCACTGTTTAATCACTTGTATAATATCCCCGTAGAGGCCCTCTAACAGACCTATTCACGTTAAAGACTTGGTTTTATGTACTCCCATTTATTCTCGGTAAGCTTAATGCTCCTCCTTCTTCATTAGCTGCTCGACAATCTCCCACCACTTAGAGCGGGTACAGTTTGTGTGAAGTCACAGCCCCKATAGGAGGCTGTTTTGGAGCCTCTATAAGTCTGTAAAGATGACAAGGCTGCTCTCAGGCCCCTGACAGTCCTGGCTGCCCCTGCCTGACCTCTCCTGGGGCTTCCCCATCCTGCCTACAACCCAGGACTCAATGTCAACTTCCCAGGGCCATCAGGCCTTGTCCAACAACAGCACGACAGGGCTGGTCTGCAGCTCCCCACAGACCTGCCCTGCCTGGCAATGGGCCCTGTCAAGCCATGCTCACCCATGGACCCACCCCCCATCTTGTCCCTGGCCCATTTCCACCTCCATAGGGGTGCCCGATGCCTGGGGCTGGGCTGTCCCCATTGGCCCAGCTGCTCTGCTCTTGGCTGGGATGATTGGGTGGGCCCTGGCTGTCAGTCCTTGCCCTGTCCTCTTGGAAAGAATCCCTATGAAGGCCCATATCCCTATGAGAACTGGTGACATTTGCAGTGCCCTGAACATACGGTCAACATCTCTGCGAGACAACTGAGAAGAGGCAGGGAGTAAACTCAAACACCGAAAGTCAACTGATTGCACCCATGAATCGTTAGGATGTTCCATGTGCAAGTTTTGGTTCAAGGCAGCTAGTCCTGTTCCAAATGTCCTAGTCTGGATGTTAGCCATTCCCAGCAGACCATTAGGGTGTTTCTACCTTTTTCTGAGGTGGGAGAGGATATAATAAAATTGATACTAGCTCAGCATGGTCACTTTGTACCTCTGGCCAGAGAAAAGTCCATGTCGCAGTTAAGTTACTAGAGTAAATGCAGCCGAGATAAATTCTCTATTCATATTACGGGCTTTATTCAGCTTCCTGGACATCCAGTTACTAGGGTTTATTGGAAATAAATTGTGTAGTATCCAGCTAGAACCCCAGTAGTCAAGGGAAAACCTTGGGTAAATGATGCGTTTCCCTCATATCAGTCAGTTCACATGACTGTCTCACAGATCCTGAGGCATCTGAGATGTCACTTGTATGATAACAAATGCGTAATTGAATCAAGGTCTTTGTGCTTACACAAGCACAACAYCCCCATAATAGACAGGTTGCTGCAACACAGAAGCTTTTGAAAAATGTGACAGGTAATTTTAGTTTGGAAAGGTTTATCACACAGCTATAATTGTCACTGATTTACTTTGTAAAATTCTAAAATCTTGRGACACAGTTTTGTAAATCATCCATTCTGTGTAGCACAAGTGAAGATATGATCACTGGAAATGTTTCCTATAAGAAACAGTTCTAAATTAAGAGGCTTGTTTGTGCATATTGTATCTACTGTTTTCTGTTCTCCTGTCGGTCTGATTCAGCTCAGATTTTTACATTCTATGGCAGAACACATAAAAGTAATTTTTACACACATGTGTGGAATAAAATTCAAAGGCTTCTGAAATCACTTGGATACAGTTTTGATTTCCCAGGAGAATTAGACATGTAATGTGGCATTGGGCATCTCAAATATTCAGGTGAGAGGTTTCAGTATGAAGAAATAGTTTTGTTTTAACTGGACAACTTTGACTGTCTCCGTATTTTGTGTGAACTTCCATGTTCATGATTGCACATTTTAAGTACTCTAAAAATGCCTGAAGCCAGAGGCAGATACTTCAAATTGCATAAAGATAAATTAATGAATAGCAGTAGTAGTGTTCATTTTTTCTGATGGATACAAAGACTGGCCCACTCCTAATATAATCTGAATGTTTGAACAATATACCTCTAAACCCTTAAGAAGGTTGAAAACTAGCTTTCAAATTACAAAGCCTGGATTCAAAACATATTCATGAGTTTGACACAGCAGTTGAGTATGAACATGAGGAGCAAAATAAGACACGAGATATAAAAGACTATTAGCAGACCTGGAGTTACTGTCACCAGATCTTTACCTGCATTAGGCTGGACATTATGATACTATTCACAACTGTCTTTCTTTGAGCTCTTTAGATAGTCTAGTAATAGGTGCTTTTACTATTTCCTTCATCTTCTTACAGATGGATTGACATAATTTGAAATTAAACTGGAATTGCACCATTCCTGTAAGCTTAGCACTGGTCTTTTCTCCAGCTACCTCAGTGATTTTGCTCTCCATCTGGTTGCCATGCAAGTTTCTGAGTATTCAGATCCGGAAGAAAAAAAAAAAGGAMAAAACCCTTTTGAGAACATACTGCCCAACTGATTACAGATCAAAATATTTTGTAGTGAAGGCATTGCTTATTTCTACTAYTCCTTCTTCTTCCCCCACTCCAGCACTTTTCATGATCCTGCTGCTGAGAGGTTCATGACATTACATTTGTGGCTGCCATGTCATTTTATTGAAACATCCATATTCTCTTTTATTCTTTTGAAGGGCAAAATATTAAAGTGATATCCCTCTTGGTTTTTTTGGTTTGGTTTGCTTTGTTTCCAAAGAGAAAATAAATGTGTCTCTTTCCTGTGTGTCTGGCCAGATTGCTACAACTTCCATTTCTCTTCAGAAAATTCCAGCTGGCAATTTCAAAGAGAAATTCTGCAACCTAAAGACAACTGCCATTGGGTCACAAGTGCAAACATCAGGAGACTTCTTCCCTTTTCTCTTTGTTCATACAATCTTTTTATTTCTGTTTCCACAAAAATATTTTGCATTTTTTGCATCTTTCAAAAATAAACCATAAAATCCAAAACCCAAACCAAAATGATGGACAGAGTATTAACAGGTTACTCTTCATCTGCCTGCTCTGACTATTCAGATGTGAGAGCAGCACTGAAAAAGAATAAGGTATGGAAATGGAGAATGTTTGCATTTAAGTTAAACCGCACATCTAAAGGTTGTCACACTTAAAAGTTCCAGAGCCAGGGTTCGTAAAACATACAAGTATTCTTGCACTGTTAGATCTTGGCAGGGCTATAAGAAAATAGTATAATCTTGTTTTCCATTTATTCTGGCTAGCTGACATTTCTACCTCAGTCTGGCATGCAGTAATCAGTAAGAGAGCCTGGCTTTCACAAAATTTGGTAAATGAATGAGGAATTAGGGGATTTTTTTCCCCTTTTCTATTTTTTTTCCTGGGCATATAAAGCTGCTATCAAATGTGACTGAGAAATTACATTTGCATGCACACACCTACACAAGATTTTTTTGTCCTGTAATTACTATAGCTATTTTAAATTCACACAGTGCATATGTATATATGGATACATTCAGGCACAGTTTTGACACAGCACATGTACGTACTATAGTTAGACCAAGATTATGAGCTTTTGCATGTGGGCTTGAGGAGGGTAATGCGCAACTACCCATTTAGTAGGATGGAAAAACAGAGGCAAAGCCCTTCAGTAAGGTTACCCAGGAGAGTAATGAGTATGTTCATGTGGGACACCTAAATGTCAGACCACTGAAAGCAACCTGCCTTCAAGTATCTTAACATCAGCTTCCTGAAAGGACTGAGAAATTATCATCCAGGCAGAATTTGAGTGTTTATGCTTTAACAGCATAAATCCCGGACTTAGCAGGATTCTGGAATCCCACTCCTATGTCCACACTTTAAAACTATGGATGTCTAGTTTTTGCCAGAAATTTTCCAGTTGTCTAAAGCACTATTTCTGTTTTTATGAACAAGTACCTCTTTTGGAACAGGACTAGGTTACTTCCCAAACTCAGGCCTCAGTACAGGCAAATTAGGTGTTTTACCACATGAGGCAAGGCCAGAGCAAGGCTAACTACTTCATAGACAATCAACTTCTACAGAGTTATTGTATCTACCACTGCTGGAAAAGGCTGAAAGAGATCTCTGGAGATTGTCTACTCAACCCACCTTACTCAAAACAGAGTCAGCTACAGAACGTTTTTCAGGGGCATGTCACATTGAATTTTGAATATCTCCAAGGCCATAACCTCTCAGGTTGACTTGTACCTGTGTTTGACCCTTGCAGAAACAAACAGAAAGGTTCAAAGAGCTGAAAAATAATTTTTCTAAAGTTGAATATTCCCAACTCTTTCAGCCTTGCCTCATATTTGGGCTGCTTCAGGTCCTCAGTCATCTTCATGGCCCTTGGCTGGAGTCTCAAATATTCTAGATGTAGAGTCTGGCATAATTTAAAAATATAGAGATTTATAGGATCAAACCATTCCTCTTTTGTCATACATTTATTTTATTTTAAATAATTTGAGCCTTGTGCAGCTAAACCATTGTTTATTGCTGTGTGAATTGCAGGATATTTCAGGATCTGGCCKCTCTGAAACTTTTTTCGGCCAAAGAGCAAATAAAATAGTTTTGTCTGGTTGGATCTCCTTTTGCTGTGTCACAATGCAATTCAAGAGTACATAGCTATGTGTGATCAGAAGTGCATTCTTTTCAGGTTTGAAAAGGAAGAGCTGTTTCTCAACAGAAGCCTAGATTTACTTGTGCTAACAGGGATTTTTGTATCAAATGTTATACATATRTGTTTTCAAATGAGGAAAAACGCTGCAGGTTCTTCATGGGCAAGATTTTACCTTCTCTACACATTACTTGTAAAACTGCCCCTAAGATTACTGTAACATTAAAAATTATAAACGTTATGATCCAGCCACAGAGCTTTGACTTTGTCTGTCTCTGGAATCATCCTAGATTGGCACCATTAACACATGTATGATTACACAAATAAAGGCTTAATTAATTGTTAAGAATTGCATTGCCCTGCAATTCTTAATTAAAATTCTTAACTGAGCGTTTTAGGCAAAATCTGTACTTAAGAATGGAAATTCACTTTTGAGGGCTGAAGGTGCAAAAGCATCCAGCATTTTACTTCTGTTGACTACTTAATTTCCACCCTGACAAAGTAGATATCATCTGGGTGCCTGATTGCTTAGGTGGACGGACTTATCTGTTTTAAAACTTGAATCACAATATCTCCCATCCCCAGCCTTCCCTCTTCCCGTACAATACAATGAAATCACTTACCAAGAAAAAATCAATTTCTAGAAATTAATTTTAAACTAAATTAAATTCAGTGAGAAATTTGATATCAAGATTTCTGGAGAGTTCTAGAGAGTAAAGTCATCACTGAAAGAAATCATTATAGGGTCCCCTCATTCAAGATTCTTCACCTACTTACTTCAGCCCTATTCTGGAAGACACATTGTTCCACAACTTCTTTCTCCCTGCTCCACCTAGGAGAGGAGAAACATAAAAGTTTCATCCATTGTTGAGATAAGAACAGTTTAACAATAGAAATATAATAAAACACACTACTACTAATACTACTAGTAATAATAGCAATGAAAAGGGAGATAGATAACAAAAAGAGAAAAAGAAGAAAATTCAAGGAAAAAAAAGTGATGCACAATATAATTGCTCACCAGCACTGCACGTCAACAATTAAAATATCAGTGTTATCAAGATCATTCTCATACTGAATCCAAAACACAGCACTGTACCAGATACTAGGATGAAAATTAGCTCTATCCCAGCTGAAACCAGGACAACGTGTCACATGTCACATTCTTTTCTTAGATTCTCAGGTAGGAGTAGTCAAAGTGGTGCTAGATTATATCAAAGTGTATATTAATGTATTAGACAACAGGAAAATACAGTCAACTTAGCAACTCTTTTATGTAGATCATAAAACAGCTCTCACAAGGTAACAGTCTGAGGTCACTACTACCCTGGACTGAAAGCAAAACAGTGACCTATGATAGGTAATAAAATGCTCCATATTCCATTATTACTAGGGTGAGTTCCTTTTACCTTCATTCCAGCACTCTTTTTTTAGCTGTCACCAAACTTCTAAAATTTAAGGCATGGATTCTGAAAGTCTGGATTACTGCTGGATTAACACCTACTAGTACTAAGAGGAAAGATAAGAGGTAGCCTTTATTCTGAAAGAAAAAAATATAGAAAGAAATAGAACTTATGTATTGGATTTGTATTTTATTCTGTGTTTCAACTCCAGGATTTGGCAGAGGGTGTTTTGATTGCCACAAGTGGTTTTTTTACCAGGTTAATTTCAGTGGAGAAGTTAAGTATTATCTATTTCAAAATCTAGAGGAAGTATTCAAGGCAGGTAAAATAAGACATGAGAAGGAAGGATTTTATAAACATTATGAAAAAGTTTTAGATTACAGAAAGAAATCATGTTTATTGAGCAAGTACCCTTTATACATACAAAGCAAATCTGCCTTTTGTTTGCTTAGCCAGACACTTTATGCATATGACATAGAATTGCTCCCCAGACCTGGATTCAGATTTCTAATCATGAGTTGTGGTGTTGTCCTTGTACTACAGCTTTGTTGTTTGGAAAAACAGTTTTGGGAAAGAAGCCATATATGTCTTTTGTTCTTGAAAATCATGACATTTGGGGCAAAAAAAGAAAAAAGGGTCTAGGGGGGCRGGGGGTGATGACATGACCCAAACCAAACAGACATAGGAGAATAACCCTCAAATTAAATTACCTTAAAATGCTACCTTTTTTATTCAGTAAAAATAACATATAAACTGATTGAAATTATTCTATAGCAGGCCAATGAGAAAAAAACTCTTCAATCTTCTCACCACAATAGAAACATAGAAGAATGAAATAATAGAGCTAACAAACTCTAATGTTTTAATGTTCATGTCCTTTTTAAAATGTCTTGTGCAGAAAAAGAGAAACACTAAAAATATCCAACAACATAGCTGAAGTTTATTTGGCCATAAAAGATAAAATGTACAGCATAGTTTGGTACTCCTAGTATTTGTTCTTAATTTATAACACAAATCAGAAAATCAGAGAATAAGCTGAGTTGGAAGGGACTTACAAGGATCATCGCGTCTAATTCCTGGCCCTGCATGGCAGCATCTCAAGAGTCACACCATGTGCCTGAGAGCAATGTCCGAAGGCCTCTTGACCTCTGCCAGGCTCATGCTGTGACCACTTCCCTGGGGAGCCTGTTCCAGTGCCCAATCACCCTCTGGGTGAAGAACCTTTGTSTGATATCCAACCTAAACATCCCCTGACACAGCTTCAGGCCATTCTCTCGGGTCTTGTCACTGGGCACCAGAGAGAAGAGATCAGTGGAAAGGAGATCATGTTTGATAAGAAGGATTTTCYTCTCATGAATCCATTCTGTCTGTCACCAATGTCTGCCTCATCTTTCAGGTGTTTTTCAACCTCAGGCAGCATCAGACTAGACTTTTCTATAATTTTACCAGGCACTGAAGTGAGACTGAGAGGCCCGTAGTTTCTTGGGCCATCTTTCTTGCCCTTCTTGAAAACTGGGACAACATTTGCCAGCTTCCAGTCAGTGGGGACCTCTTCAGATTCCCAAGACTGCTCAAAAATCATCAAGAGACRTTTCACAATGATAAATCTACATCCAGGGCACCCTGTATGTTGTCTAATAGTTAAATTAATTACAAAAATTATCTCTGGGACAAAAATTCTCTTCTGGGAGCAAAATAATGGATAACAGCTCTGAAACTTCTCTTTGTCTCATGTTCCCTGCACTCCCACAGACTCACTCAATGTTAAACTATATTGAGGATCTCAGCAGTAAATTTGAATCTCGTAATATTGATTTCAGGGACACATTTTCTGCAAACAAACCYAGCTGGCCTGATTTGTGGCTATATCTCTTCTTTATACTTGTCTTTCAAATGGTTCCTAAAAATGCAGATTATGGGATATAAATAGAAAAAAATAGTACTCAAGTAATTCTATATATTTAAATATTAACCAGTCATTAAATCRTGCTTGTCTGCATTTTTTTCTCAATTTGTAGAACAGACATTTAACTGTGTGAAATATGTGGGCTGATGCTTCTAAGGAAACAGCATCTAAATAAACAAATTGAAGAATTTGGACACACCAGTCTGCAAAAATGAGCAGATYATGAAATCAAATCTTCTTTGTCTTTATTGGCTGAAGAAGAGTGAAGTGTGGCAGCAATCAGTGATGGGTTTATTGGAGTCTCTGCAACGGCAAGTGTGGGTTTTTTTTTTACTTAGACACAATAATAATAAAAATAACAATAGCAGTATAAATAGCACTTTGATTTCCTGTCTTTACACCTGAGTGACATGTAGATACATTGGTCCTAGTCAGCTTGCAACCTGTCAGAAATAGAAACCAAGTTATGCGAATATGAGATGAGAAAAATTGTAAGAAAGCTATAATCTGCCACTTTTTGGCTCTGAATTACCTTGTTACTTAACAGTTGCTTATATTGCTTGGGGTAAAATACTGATCAGCCTGAATAAGGGTGGGAGAATCTGTGGTCATTATCAAGGGAACACTTACACCTTCTCAGCATCCCTGCTATCTGACAAGGAAGTAGATTGAAAACACTGAGAATCTTGAATGGGAGTTGCATCAGTGGGTCACTGTACAGATCTCATTCATGTTCTTTTTCACACACCTGGAAGACTAGGAGGAGGTTCTACCTTCATCAAGGAAAGAACCTAATGGAGAACGGTTGTGAGGCATCTTGCGTTGCCATCTAAAACTCAGCTTTAAAAACTAACAGTGAAATCCAAATGTCTTCCCTTCCCCTTAAGGGCAAGTCATCTCACCTAAATAGGTTGGACTTGATAATAACAAAGGTCTTTTCCAACCTAGCTCATTCTGTGATTCTGTGATTCTGTAAATGTTACTTGTCTTGATTTTGGATGCAATTATTTCTAAAATAGGTAACTACATCAAGTGTAGATTTCACAAAACAAAAGCACTTCCTCTGTAGGCTTCTCATCTGTGGTTCAGGAGATCATGTTGCAACTCCTGTCTCAGTTGGGCTGATGGGTCACACTTAGGCCTCTGAGTGCAATTGTCTGCACTGTTCTGCATCCTTCACACTTTGGGGTGGCAATATCATAATGTAATGAGCATTATCCTAAGCTAAATCCATATTTAAAATGTGAAAGAAAAACATGTTAGCTTTTGGTGTGCCCACACTTTGTCTGAGACACCATTCATAGTCATCAGCATAGAATTATACCATACGGCCTGTTATAGCTGTACTTTGTTCAGAATTCTCAAAACTAGGCAGAAATACAATCATTAAATATTTCTTCTTTAGATAGGACTGTATTAGCTTTCAATCTGATATATATTCCACGGTGATACTGTCTTAAAAGCAACAGAAACCTTTTCTGAACAGTTCAATCTTCACATAAGTTTTTGAGTTCAGTTTGATTCATGGTGTGAAACCATTTCCTCAAATCAAAAAAAGCCTTTATAATAGAAATAAAATACCATCACCTGCATATTAATAAGTTTAAAAGCTTGGAGTCCATTGCTATAAATCTCAGATATACGCAACTTACATAAATATGATGAATATACCTGATGGAACCTGATGGTTTATTCAAAGTATGCAGAACTCACTGCTTGCCCTAAAAGTTGCAAACATTCAGCCATAAAAATTTGCTTTTGTTCTGCAGGGCCACATTCTAAATGGAACCTTTACTTGAATGTTTTTGAGGGAGACGGTGTTGATTGATTCAGGACTAAACTGATTGTAGACAAAGCTCTGTTTACTGTGTAATTAGAAAAAACATGCTAATGATCTTAAATCATCTAATAGTAAGAAATCGTCTCATCAATCCACTTCTTAGAAACTTAATACTTCCTCTCTGGAAAGTTGGACAAAGATGGCTCAAAAGAATCAAGGAATAAGACATTCAAGGGTTTATATAGACACAAAAAATAATTCTTATAATATGTGGTTCTGTAAAAGATAGAATTTATAGTACACTAAAATAATTTTTTTTTGTTCTGAAAGAGAAGAAACAAATTGCAAATTTGCAGCTGACGGTAACTGGAAAAAAGAAAGTGCATTGACCCAATTTTGGAGGGAATGATAAACAACAGTAATATTTATATTGACTGTCTCAAGAACAAATGCTATGTATACTTTGACATGGGGACAGTATGATGATGTCTTCTCTTTCTACTAACAAATTGTAATAAACCACCACCAATAAAAACCACCACCACCACCAATAAAATAACTGGATCCTTGTTTTCTGGTTTCTTTAGGCAAATGCTTTCTTCAGCTTCCTGCTCAAATAAGAAGGAATATATGAATTTTGCTAGAGATGTGTCAGAACACAGAAATTACTTCAATTCTGTACAATTGTAGCCTATTAAATTCCTCAGAGCTTAGACTGTATTTTACATGTCAAGCAAGTAAAATCATTCCCAAGTTTAAAAAACCATTTTTTCTTCCCTTTGTACCTTTGGCCATGCAATGTTGAAAAGGTGGCTGGTTTTCAATTGCTCCACAGAACAAACACAAACTCGTTATGGTTTTCATCTGTTTTTTTCATAATTTTCTACTTAATATTGCCTTTAAAATTGAGTTTTGAAACAGTGAATGGTTTGAAGTAAACYTGTTTCACAAAAGCGTATACCCTAAAGGCTGGAAAGGAGATGTACTCTTGACTGTAAAAAGTAGGAAGTTAGAAGAATAATTTTTTATTTCCAAAAGGATGTTTCCCACATTGCATAGTTTGGGAATTGAGGGCACTGTTAAGCAAAGACTGTAAATATGGACTTCAAAGGAATGATTAAAAAAAATTTGTCTATTGAAAAGTTACATAACCATTGTTCTCATCCCAAATATTCTTAAAAGTCATGGGTTTATAATAATCTAGTTAAGTTTGCCATGCTGTGTATAATATCAGTTCGTCATGGGTATTTCTCTGGCTCACTGCATTGAAGGTCAGTCTGAGAATTCAATGCCTCAAGAAACTCCCACTTTTGTTAAGATGACAATCTTTTGCTTTGTCCACTTTGAACCTCAACCGTTTTCATTCCTTCTCCCTGCTTGTTTTTTAGTTGGAGAGCTCTTCTTCAACTTTGAAATTCTATTTAATTCTACATATATACAGAAGTCTAGAGTTTCATCATGTGGATGAGCCAATAGGAAGACTGGATACACAGTAGGGTTTTAGACACATTAGGAACTGTAGAACTTTATGGGCAAAGGAACTTGAGTAGAACGAATCCAGCTGCAGCATACTCATGACGGTAAAGTTACCCGAAAATCAAAATGCCCAAAAGGATTATTTAAATCAGAAGTTAATAGAAAGCCAGTTGTTGCAGAAAAACGGGTAGTTTAGGCTGAAACAGTCTGCAGAAGTGATATCAAAACTAATACTGAGTGTGGCTCTCAAAAGAGAGGAAGGAAGTTCACAGGGTAAGCATAGTGCTTACCCTGACATGCCAGGTAACTCAGAGACTTGGTGGAAAGAGGATAAACCATAGAATGCTGTGTTGCCAGGCTTCCAGATTCATAAGAATTCTAGACTAGAACATAATGGAGGAAGAATGTCATGGCGTGATGTATGAAACTTAAGGAATATTAAAATATTATGATCATAAATTAAAAGCATTATTCATTTTGGATGGAAATCTCATGTTATTAATAAAAATGTAGAACTAGTATGGAAATATGCCTGCCCTTATCAGAACAATACAAAATGCTGAGTGAGATGGAAAAATTTCCAAGTTTGGGAGAAGTACTGTGTGAGAAATTCTGATTATCTATCTAGAAATCTGATAGGGTTAAATAGCATGAGATATAAACTTCCTTTTTTGCTATGATGAACGGTTTATTTCTAGAACAATAGAAAAGTCTGAGAACTCACAGGAAAAGATTCTGTTAAGAATTTGGTCTTGAGGCATGCAGGAGGAACCATTTCAAGAGATATTATTAGGAGATTTGTTATGTGATAGTGACCATGCCAAAAGAAGGTTCAAAAGCAGGAAATTGGCCAAAAAAACCCCACCCAAAATATGAGTTTTCAATTTTCAGAAAGGAAGAAAGCTTTACAAAACAAATGGGAGAGCAAACCCTGGAAAAAAACCCCAAACAAATCAACCAATCAACCAAACAAAATGTAAGAAGAAAACCCTAAACAAACCCCTAAAACCCTCTTTTCATCTTGAATTCTACCTAAAAAGTATTACAGTGGAAGTCCAAGTAAAATTAATAAGAATTCAAAATAGAGCAAAATAGACCTCAAAATCCTACATTAGTTCTGTAGCTCAGACTACAAGCTAACAATGATAACATAGATAAAAACCTCAGCATTGAAGAAATTAAAAATACACTAAATGTGGAGAACAAATGAACCAATAAAATATGCAGAACATACATGAGCAGGAAACTAAAAAACCCTCAAAAATAATTTGAATAGCGACTGGAAAAGTGTGCTTAGACTGATAGTAAACCTGTCTCTAAGCAAGTTAAAGCACTTCTGACAGGGAACTGGTGAGACCACATTGTGACAAAATTCTGAATAAAACCTCAGCTGTGAGAAGGCTATGGTAAATAAACACAATTAATTTTTTTAATTGGTCTTTACTGCAGAAGACATTGGATATATTCCCACATCTAAAGCCCTTTTGCAGCATATAGGTCAAAGGAATTCAATCATTTCTAAAAATATACAGGATATATTAGACAAAATATATAAATTAGATGTTCATAAGTCAGCAGTACCAGATGATATTTCACCATGGTGTGTACATCGTTGTGAGGCCATCACACATATAGAACAGGAAGACTGTCAAGATTGTTTATCTGTGATAAGACACTTAGCTAGGGTAGTGGGAATTACAGGAGCAAGGAGTCTGAGTCTATAAGAGAAAAATAAGATCTTTAACATATCAATAAACAGAGTTTTTCGGGAAAGAGTCAGCACATCTTCTGTAAAGGGAAGGCCTTCCTCACTGACCTGCTGCAGTTCTGGAAGAATGACAATAAGCATGAGTATGAACAAGAGATCGTTGAACCAATGCATTTAGATTTTTTTAAAGGTTCACCAATGGCTGCTAAAGAAAATAAGTTGTGAAAATCTTCYTTTAAGCACTGAAAGTCAGCTAAATTATAGAAGAGGTAGTGTAGGATGGCATAGCATAACATAGCATAGCATAGGATTGGATTGAACAGTTGCTTTCCAGGATGGGGAAGAATATGCAATGGGGTCCCATAGAGTAGGTGCTGGGACCAGTTCTTTTCAWGATTTTAGAGACCTGGAGAATAAATGAACAATGAATCTGCAAATCTGTGGCCGCTATTAATCTCTTTTGTGGTGAAGAACACTGATTTGGGATATTATTAATCCTGAAAACTAATAAGAAGCTGTTATTAGACAAACTGCAACATTAGAAATAAAGGTTCTTCAAACTAGATGGAGGTTCTTTTCAAGCAGGTAAAACACAGTCCTTCTTAAAACAGCAAGTAGCAAATTTACAGAGCTTACTGCACTATGTAAGTGGAGGCACTCAGTAAGTTGAAAAAGAATTAGATGTTCATTTACTAAAACATCTAAATAAAAGGTACCATTTAACAATAGCCTGTGGCCACTGACAGAGTTTGGACTGCAAAAAGCAACTAGATTGGTGTTCTTTCTCTAAGCATCTGCTGCCTGTGTTGATGATTGGGCTCTAGGCTGGATGGGCTGTTTGTTTGACATCACATATTCTTATGTTTTTAATTAATGCATGTAGCCCTCTTCTGATCACCTAAAAATTCCTCTGTGAATTCCTGCAATACCTGCCTAAGTTTCTTCCATGTGGTCTCTGCATAGGACACACAAGGACAGTCATAGCTGTGATATCTTCTTGCTGTTTGGCATTTTCCAGAAAATAATGTATGGCTGTGTTTTACCTTGTGCCTGAAAGTTAGATTGACATTTCCAGAAAACATGGTTTTAACGTATATTTATTGAGGAAAATATACATCCTTGTCCAGGCTTTCAGAATTCTGGGAACCCACTGAAAAGTAGCTTTAATTAGGATGACAGTAGTCCAGGAATGACAGAAAGAAAGTTTAACAATCCTTCAGTTTCATCTGAAATAAATGTACAGATGAAAGTAGATTTGATGAGGCCTGGGTATACACTTGCTGCAATCATTAAACACTGAGTTTTCCCATGATTTTGTTAAAAGTCTTCATTTGGACTGCCAAATTCTTGACATAAACAAGAAATTATCTTGTATTCATAGACACAGTAGGCATGTTGGGTTCCCTATTGTCCTTGTATGTGAACCATCCTAATATTTAAAAGAAAGTGTAGCTTCTTTTTTACCTTTATTTTACCTTTGTGGTTTCGGTTTTTTTGTTTGTTTTGTTTTGTTTTTGTTTGTTCATTTCTTTCTTTCACAGATATACAGGTGGAAAATGGACCCAACACAAAATGACCTAGTCTCTTCTCATTGTTTACAATACCAACATCGTTATGCTGGGATATGAAAACACTAATGTTGTGACCAATCTGACCACTTCCTGACCAAGGTCTAGGGAGAACAAACATAAAATCCAAACCCAAAGCCTAATGTACC
This sequence comes from Parotia lawesii, assembly GCA_003713295.1. Lineage (NCBI taxonomy): Eukaryota > Metazoa > Chordata > Aves > Passeriformes > Paradisaeidae > Parotia > Parotia lawesii. The sequence continues at coordinate 3,017,249 of RAHM01000062.1, forward strand.
CAAAAATGTGTATTTTAAGGCAAGAGTGCTTGTTATTTATTTTATCATTTTATATTTTGAGAAAGAACCTTCAGTAGCCATTGAAACAGACACACTTGAGCATGCCAGTAGATTACAAAATTCAGGTTTGTCATTCTAGTGGAATTAGGGTAAGATCCTGTTCTGTTCAGCTTGCATACAAGATACATCTTAAATTTACAGATGCTAGACTTTTTTAATAATAAAGGCAGCTGTCAAATTATCAAAGATGTCAGAGCAGATAAAATCCCCACAGCCACGCAGAGCTCTGAAAACGTTTTCTTTTGCTAGTATGCCATTGCCTCCTTCACTATCATACTACATAAAACTTGAAAGACATCAATAATTTTCTTTTGAATGATGTTGTCTTTGTTCTTTCCAATAATAAAATAATCATCTTTTTTTTTCTTTTAGACATACTATTAAAATAGCACGATAGAGCATGTTCTCTATATTTTTTTTTTAATTTAAAGCTCTATTATAGCAACTAAAGGGTTTGAAATGTGGCCACCTTCAGCACTGAACTGGAAACTTTATATATGGGCTATTCAGGCTTCTTGCATTAGCAGAAATCAGCTTTCCATTCCTTTAGCTAATTTACACACACTTCTTGATTTTCTTTTGTCTAAAGGAGACTGATAAAACAATGACGACAGGGATTTCCTAGCCCATATGAAGAGGTTAAAATGCTTAAAAGAAAACTCTCAGGTAAAGGAAAAGAGGAAAGGGTTTAAACACTGCAGTTGGGAAATATGCATAAGCCATTTGCTCAAAAACAATCCAGGTCTGAAACTTCACCGCAGCCCTTCACAGGCATTTACTAATGTTCTTGTACCAAGAAAAGAAAAAAAAGATGTCAGTTTATTAATTTTTGTCCAGGTGGTTTGAAGACAGCAAGGACATATGTAAAGAGCCTATCATATTTTTTAGAGAACATAGGATCAAGAAGAGACCTTTTATACCATAACCTGTTATACTTTCTGTAGTGGAAAGTGTACTTCGCTTGGAGTACTTCACTGCTTTGTTTGTTCTAAATAAAAGAGGCTCCAAGTACTTCTTAGGAGAATACATTGTTTACAAAGAACAAATTCTGTCTCAAACAGGTGTGTTTGGGGTTTTTTTTATTTGTGAACTTTGGGTTGTTTTTTTTTTTAAAGCTACTTTTCATTGCAAATACCAATTTTTCAAAATTTTAACTCATTAGACCCAGTTGTCTATCATTAAGACAAAGACAAAATGATACATAAACACAGTATTTACAAGAAAAATAATTTGTAAAAAAATATTGGAAATTCTGGAAACATGAATATTTTTATGTAACGCCAACATATAAATTACAGGGACTAAAATTCAAAAATCACTTCATCCAGTGACCTATAACTCAACCTTAGAGAAATAGAATTACCTTATCTGAGCAATCCTCTGTCAAACAGAAAAAAATGGAGGAAGAGTTCCTTCCCGCACCTCTCACTGGTTCCATCACCCTCAAATAAAGTCACATAGAAATTTATTCTTTTGTTGGGTACCTATGATTGTGAATATAAGAATAACTAAGTTAGATCATTTATATATAATTTGCAGGTAACTATTGACAGATATTTACTGACTTGTATTTCAGAATGTAATATTAGTTCTTGAGGGCTAGAAGGACTATAATCATTGAATAGCTCTGACTATTACTTACCACTGAATCATAATCTGAATGTAAGGTCAACATTATGGGATCACACAAGAAGGAAAAGTCCTCACTTAAAGCTACCAGGCTAATTGTACAGTCCAGCACAGAGGACACTGTAGTGAGGCCTTTTGATTCATCTGACAATATCATTTTGTTTTCTATCATGAGCAGAAACACAAAGTGGGAAGACAGATGCATACACCACAGCACAAGGGAGGAAAACACAGACCATTTTGAGGAGTCTCTTTTGTGTTCATACTGAAAGAGAGAGTTCATGCACTCACAGTCATACAAAACACTAAATAAAATGACTCCTGCACAAAAGCCCTCCTTGAGATAGCATCACTGTCCTTTGGGCTCTTGACAGTTTTAAAGGCCATTGCTAASACCTCCTCTGCAATCTACTCCTCTGCATCACATAAGTGTCAGGGAACCAGATCAAGCAAAACTCCCATTAAAGTAAATGAAAGTCGTGTCTGCATGAGGGGCAAATGTAACAAGGATCTTTTGGTTTGGCCTCGGGAGCTCAGGAGCAGCCTCAGAGAGAAAGGATATGCCCAATAAATAGTGCTGTAGGTCAGATACTTTTCTGGTCCATTAGGTTAAGTTCTTGAGAAGAGAGAAGATAATAGTACTTTGTTCTCTTAAGTATTCATATAGGCAGATAATAAGCTTATCATAATTATACCTTACAGACTAATAAAGATATACTTAAGCATGCATCTGTCTGTAGTTAWGATGAAGTACTATTTCAGTTCTGATTCCCACTTAGAAATTTGGACAATTACATATTTTCTCCTTATTTAATGGAGAGAAAGACATTTTACTGTTTTCAGGGATGTGCAATGCCAAGTAAATTGGTTGACTCTGATTAAGGTTGAATTTGGAGGGAATGAGAAACATAAAAATTAAATAGCATATCAATATATTGTTTCCTCAGTTGGGCATCACAAAAGAACCTAGAATCAAACACAGGAACTCAGGCAAAGCTAAGGCTTCCTGACTGAGGATAAAGTTTCCCTGAATAACAGAAAGTTCTCCAGCAGAAAAAATCAATAAATTTATGATTTTCCTATTAATAGTATTGTTATTTCAATGAATAGGAAGTTGTGAATCAGAGTAATTCTTCTGGCATACTTTGGTTATCCTCTTTTCCTCATCCGGTGAATAACAGACATTTCTCCTTCTCCATCCCAAAATTAATAAGGAAATACAAATAAGTAGGTCACTGCATTTGTTCCTAAWTTTTATGGAAAGTTTTTACAGAGTCTGTTTTCAGAAATATAAGTAGCAACCCCCAGATACATATGTGTTTTGCAAACATCACTATTCTTTTTCTTTAACATATTTAAGGAATATTTATGCATACTACAGCAAGGCAGCCACACAAGAAAGAAAATGTTCCTTTTTTCTTTTTCCCTGTGAATTGCTACTGAGACTACTGATACTGTGCCTTCCTGTATTTGTTGTAAAATTCCATTGTGCTTCAATGACACGTTTCTGAACCAGGAATTTTCAAAGGTGGAGGGTCCAGGTGATTGAACAGCTTTTTTTGTGTAAAAAAGCCAAAGCACTAAATTTTTTTGTGTTGCATTTTACACACTTCTAAGACTACACATGAATAAATAAATAGGACATATGCCAAGATAAACTCACAAAAGAGTTTCAAAAACATAAGTGGTCAGTGGCACTTTGAACATTTCGGTTAATTGTTCAGGACCAGAAGATGCTAACAGTACTTTAATAGATCGTGAGATTGTTCTAGAGAAAGAGTTAATTCATACTTGGATATACACCTCTTGTCCACATGCAGGGGTTAAAATACAGACATTTAAAATGATTTTCCACCCACATATTAGGAAGCATTTCCCAAATTCTAAGTATGGTACTGCTGTACATTGAGCTAAGCTGTGTCTTATCTCAGGTTTCCTTTGCATAGAATTATCTCTTGTTAAAGTTGTGGTTAACATGAAAGTTAAAATATTAACAGAATTTAATACATGTTGCTCAAATGCCTCTACAATTTCCCAAAGACAAAAAAACTCCCTAACATTGGAAAAATAAAAAAAAAAAACCAGAATTTTTCTTGGTGCAAACCGCCCCAACCAACACCTGGAGTAATTTACTTTTTTAGTTCTGTGGGGTTTAGTTTGGGTTTCTGTTTATTTGTATATTTGTTTAGAGGAAAGAAAGAAGAAGAAATGTGTCTTGGGGTGACTCTATCATGTGTATCCCCTATCATGCTCTATGCCCAAAAAGTAATATTGTGCCTTCTCTGTGCCTTTAAACTGAGCTGGAGGTTTTGAGGTTCCTTCCTCTGCATCATCATCATCTTTTACTGGGCAATCAGTTTTGGTGGTGTGTTTTTTCCTCGTGACAGGAGCAACTGTCAATGGCTTAGTGTCAACAGACACTAAGGACTTTTCGAAACTCGAGGAAAGAGTGCACCTTAAGTCCCATGCCAAATTTCAGCCTACAACAAATTACTATGCTGCGGTCTTAGATGGCAGGGATACACATAGACAAGCCTTTCAACATACCCCTGCTGTAGTTAGGCAGGTAAATAATTGTTTGAAATAATGGAGGGTGACATTTCCCAAGCTTTTCTGCTGACAAAATTTCATAGAAGCATATATGGACACCTCAATAAATTTCCACAAAAACCCACATTAGGAAAGAACACACAGAGACCTTTAGTCAGTTTTGGAAATTCAGCATCAGATGAATCTCTCCTGCCACAGCAAAAGTTTCCAGCGGACCTACTACTGACAAAGAGACATTTCATGGATATTGTCACTATCTTCACACATGGAAGTGGATGTTTATAACTTTATTTTCAGAATTGTAAATCTCTGACAACACAACACATGTTTTCTTCTTTGGGTTTTTTTCAGTTCTGTCTTGGTTTAAAAMGTGACCTGGGTAAATTCTTATTAGCAACACACTATTTGTTTGAATTGTAAATCAAATATTGCTCAATGAGCACCTGTAAATTATTTTGCACTAGTTTAGACTATCTTAAAATGTTGGTCTGAGAACAAACTGCATCTTGATAAAAACCTATTTTTTTATCTTGTTCAGAATTTAGAATTTAAAACTTGGATCAATTTTTACAGTAAAGCTTGTCTTTTGTCCTTTTCATGCACTATTATATTTTTTTCCACTGAGAAGTTTCCCTATGTGTATTAGCCTTTGGTCTGCATTGGGATATTAAGGAAATAAGTAACCCCATGTTTTGACTTTTTCAGGCACATTGCATATGCAATGTATGACAACACCTTGAACCTATTATCCAATGGATTTGAGGAATATGTGTTAAGTACATACAATGCTTTTTTCCCCTCCATTTCTCAGTATACATTTCAGGAAACAAGATGAAGAACAGGAAAGGCTTTAGTCCACAGGAAACTGCAGAATGAACAAATGACAGCAATAAGCACATTAAATACAATAACATATGAGATATTCTCTTTAACCCAGAGCTATACCAAAATGTTATAACTAAATTCTGAGGGTCCAAAGACATGAGTCAAAGTACTGCTGTGTACTTTTCATATTGAGACGAAAGTCACTGCAATCAGTGATTGATCCTTTTTAAAACTTTTATCTTACTACTTAGGAATGAAATGGTGAAGCTGACTGCCTCATTCTCTGCAGTCACCATTGGTTTACCTGTGCAGTTTTGAGAATTATTTTTCTCTCAGGGATGATGACAAAACATCTATCCACTAGATAATACTTATGAATCCTCACAAATGCTGTTTTCTGTGCCATTAAGCCACAGAGATAAGTTTAAAATGTTCAATACATTCAGCAACAGGGAAGCGGTAGGGAAGGCTGAAAGGGACTTTGATCATGGACCTTTTTCCCCCTCCATTCAGAATAAGATATTTTTTCATAAATAAACCACCATGACCTTATAGTCATGGTAAAATTATCCATATTCCTCTGCAATACTAGAGGCTACATTCCATGCCTAAATAAAGGCATCTTCTGTGTGGGTAATCATTTAACTGTTAATATAATTTCAATTGCCAGCCTTAATTTCCAGAGAATCTTTAACTGATCAGGAATCTTCATTTTCTTATCTTTTTACAGATTCAGTCAGCAACTGGAARGTTCTGTTACAGTACCCTAATTATACCTGCTCCCACCTTTTATCCTATTTATTTGCTTAGCTCAAGATCATGTGGGTTATTCATTTGGAGAGACTTTCTGAATTTAAATGTGAATATTATTTTAGCACTTCTATAGGCATTAGACTAATGGCTAAGTAGTTATTATTTCCAGATGTTGTTCCTTTCTATCTACACCTAGGTACTGCTCAGCTGTGTTTGAAGTCAAGGAATCTATTTACRCACACAAAAGACAAAAAGAAAAAAATTCCACATTGAGAAATGTTCCATACAGCTGAACTGCAGACTCATAAATTCCTCACTCTAATGTTTACATACTTCTGAATGGCTCCAATTGCTACCAGCCAGGGGCCTGGGTGTTCTGCTTGCCACAAAGAAATCTGAAACCTGGAAAAATTTCATAAACAATGGTCCTTAACCAAGAACATATGCTCACCCGGCCACTATGTAAGGCATTAAACATCCAGGGAATATAAAGAAGGAGGGAAAGGGAAGAAGAAGAAAGAGAAATACACTGAATGCTTTGTTAAGTGAAGTAGGATTGTCAGTTAAAGATCATTACTGTTGTAACTCCTACTTTAGGAGATTTTGCACCCTCAGTATTTTACCCAATATACACTTTCATTTTTTTGTCTGTCTGCAGCTGACTGCTATGAAACATTTATGCTAAACAAACATGCACTATAAAGTATCCAAATTTTCCTTTGCTGCTGTTTACCTAGTTTACTCACCTTTTGCACACTGAATTTTCAAGTTTATAAGTCAATTTTTCTCAGCAGTAGGACATAGAATCTCTTCCCCCTTACTACATATAAATTACAGTCCAGAAACARTGTTTAAACTGATTTTCCAGCCTTCTTAAACAGTGAAAGTTTTTTTCCCCACAGTTTAAACTATCACCAGCTATTAGGGTCCCACAATTTCCTTTCAGAAACTATTTCACAATCTAATAGAATCTACTGCGGGGAAATTCTTCTTATATGATTGAGTCCACATTTGCTTAATATGTATTCTTTAGCTTGAAAAATTAATAATTTTTGGTTATGGGAGGTTAATCCTGTGGCTATGCCATGCTTTCAAATTGCAAGCTCAGCTCAAAAAGTGGAGAAGTGATCATAAAGCATAACATCTCTTTTTTGGGAAATATGATTCAATGTCTTGAACTTTGATGGTTTCTTTTGTTATTATTCGAAAACTCTCAATGTTCCTCTCCTTGGGAAAAAGCCCCCATAGAATTTGCACTGCTTTGGCAGCATGATTAAGAAATGCAGAGGTGATTTGACCCATTTTATCCCTCCATCACTGCTGCACAAGCAAAATCATGTGCCTTGAATGTTTTCATGCCTTAACTTATTAAGAGACTGTGATTGTAGTTAAGTGTATTTAGATGGGAAATATAAATCCAGAACTCTGCATAATGCTTGTTTTAGAGCATAGACAGTTTAGCAGTAAGATATCAGACTAGCTAATATGGCATTGTAAAGAGAGATTCAAGATCAGTACCTGATATATGCCCCATTTTACCCCATTTCGTGCTTCAGATGTGCTTTTAAAATTGATGATGCACAAATGTCTAAACAACTTCTATTCAGAGTCTGACGTATAACTATAAAAATCATTCTTACCTAAGAGGTACACACATCTACACAGATGCATGTTTGCAAAAGTGAATTCTAAGAGCAGACATACTGAAATTAGTTTCAGGTGTTCAGTTCAGCAGGAGTAAAATTCATAAGGAAAAAAAAAGCAGGAAAAATGTGTAGCAGTATTTTCTTCCTGTTGCTTTAGTAGGATATGATGTCTTGCTTACATCACTGGTACTTCTATCAGTTTTGTCACTTGGACTCTCCCAATGTCTTCATCAGCAAAACCATACTCTTCTGCTAACCTGGGGCTTGCTCTGCTCTGCTATAATTGTACTACAAGTTTCAGGTGTACCTTGTTGGACCTTTAGCACTTGATGTATCTTAATGAATGAGTCTTGACAAATCGTTCGTGCAAGCTGTTTCAAGAAGAGTTAAGAAGAAAGAAAGGAGCATGGATTCAAGGAAAGGAGGGAGACAGACCACTTACAGAAATAAGAGAAATTGTAGTCTCATCTTCTTCAAAGAAACAACTGAAAAGAAAATTTGCTAAAAATACTACTGACAGACAGCATGCAAAGAAACCTGCTCACTCAGGGTAAGCTGCGGCAGAATGCTGCACTCAGTGTTCTGAACTCCAAGAGCAACAAAAATTTGTCTGTTTTCATTCCTCCATGGTTTCTTAGTTTGACTACTCCCATATACTGATACCGCCATATTTCTCTTCTGAAAGTGTCACTCTTGAAAACACCACATTCAGGCTCACCTGTACTAAGTAATGACAGTACTTACACAGCAAACCCTTGGTGACACATTGGTCTCTCCACACCTCTTGTGATCTGCATTCCATTACTGCTGCAATAGAAGAATAGAGGAATATAGTGCAAAACGAAAATGAAGACGCATAGCTTTGACTACTTGAAATAAATGTGGGGAACAGATGAATTAGCTAAACYCAAACATGGATCGAATCAGGAATGTAATTCTCTATAGTATAACCAAGGTCAACTTGTCCTCTTTCCCATGGTTGCAATAATGAGTTAATACAGAACAGTCTTTATGACATATATTTCATACACCATTATGCATCACATGCAAAGAAAAACAAAAAAACCTCCCGCATTATCCAGAACTGTTTTATGAACTTCAGATAGACAAAAAAAAAATCAAACCCCATGAATATATTGTCAGGAAATTATAGAGAAGGAGACATCTTTTACCAGTTATCAACTAACATTATAAATGTCATTCCTAAATTCCAACACAGGCAACTTATACTGGGAAATTCTAACTGATCTTATATATGAAAGCTAAAGAAAAAAATGTTGTAAACCATTATAAACATGCTTTCTCTGTCCACTTTGTGAAAAGACATATAATCTTAAATTACATGCCTGAATCCTCCAGCAAATATTGCATGTACATTGTTTGATCTCAGACAGGTCTTTTAATATCTCTACAGTTCAGGATCCTGAAACATAGATGAAGAATAATTCTATTTATTCTAATTGGAAGGAAAATATTCACTGAACAGATACCTTATAAGATCCTACAATACTTAGTTAATCTGAAGTTTCCATGTGCTACTGTGGTATTGAATAATCTAACTGAAATTTTTTGCGTGTTTAAGTTTCAACATGATTTTTATATATGTGTATATATATATATACAGCTTGTTAAATGTGATCACTCGAGTATATGTGGAAAGTAAATAAAAAACTAGGCCTATAGTGTAATTTCAGATGACTTTATCATGTCTTAATATATCCAGCATCAAGTTTTATGCTGTTGAACATATTTAAGCAAAGGGAAACTTCAAAATGCTCAGAAATAGCATAATTATGCTCTTTGATCAAGCCTTGAAGGATCAAGCATAAACTGACTGATGTCAMTTTAAAGGCTGGCTGAACAGTCAACAGTTAATAATATGCAGTATTTCTTGATAGCATAAAAATGAAGAGAGAAAGGTTCAGATTTTTGTCTGAAAAGGATACTACAGACTACAGATTATTTTGTGTGCCTTTTTGTTGTTTGCTTGTTTGTTTTCATTATCTCACTCTGTGAAGTGACAAGAAAGAAATACAGTGGTTTTAGGAACACTCTACGGTGAGGGAAGATAAACGGGCATGTTCCCAATCTTCCTCCTATTGTGGGCAATTTTCTTTATTTATGCAAAGCATCTTGGTATAATTTGTTTGAAATCCTGCTAACAGTTGAAATAACTCAAATACTCCCACTTCAGGCTGACAAATATGAACACTGATGTCTTGCAGTTGTCACATAYGAACTTGTCAAGCTTTTGTCTTGCTTGCTATAGGGCCAGGAGTTGGTCTCCCAAGGGAAGGAACACTTATTTYGATGCCCTAAATGCACAGCTTTGCTCAGCTTTGCATTTTTGCAGCCTAGGTAACCCTGAGAGTTTCTGTTAAAGATAGCCCGAATGCCTACTATTAACAATCATGCATTTAGTCATATAGACTGTGTGACTTCCTAAAAAGAATGTCCTAACTAATTAAACTTCGAAAATAATTTTTGTTTACACTGATCTGATTTTTCCTTTTCTAATTTGCTTTCCTACTTTTTCTTACTGGTTTCAAATTAGGCTTTTATTTGTCTAAATAAGTAGTAGTATCATCTTTAGATCTAATCAGGCTAGTCCCATAGTAACTAGTAGAACAATAAAATTGGAATAAATTACTGACCTGTAGCTTATTACTATATGCATATGTTCATGATAAGACTATTATTAGAAATTGCAATGCCAGATGAGACCACTTTTTAATCTTATTATTGTTTCATKGGTGAGCATCAAATCTAAGTTTCAATGCATGCTTTAGCGAATAACTAATTTGAAATGTTGTATGTTTTACTATGTAATATAACTCTGATTGATCTGTAGAACTCTTACTATGGTTTTACATACTTTCRTTGTGCCAAGGACCTCACTCCAAAAATCACGTTCTTGGTGGAAACATTTGCAACGCTTTCTTGTACTTCATGCAATCAAAACCTTGCTGTCAGTTATAAAAATGTGTATTCTTGAGTTAGTTAGCTTGAAATAAAATTCCAGTGCAGACAAAAGAGTTTATACTTTACACTACAAACATGCAATCAGGTCAAGAAAAATTGAAAACTTYCCTGTAGTCTTTAACTGAGCATATGATTCTTGTAAGAATTACATTTTTCCTAGTCTTTAGTAACATTTGATTTTGTGAATAACTCGTGTTGAGAATACACTATTTCCTCTCTTAAAGACAATACAGCTGGACAGATTTAGGTAAGATAAACTTCCCAAATTAAGTGGAAACCCATGTACATCCCTTTTCACAGTTTGGGTCACAGCGCAAATTATAAACTGTAGTAATTTGATGGCACTGTTCGTATTTTTTTGCTAGTTGTTAGTTAGGTAAAGTTGGAGGGCAATTTGTCATGATTACTGTTTTCTGATGAAAAGAGTGCAATGAGTGGGAAAATGGAATTTTTGAGGTCTGGATTGAGGAGTGTCCACAAAGACCTAGAAGCTAAAGATCTGGAAYAGCAGATCTTGCCACATCATCTAATGATGGAATCACAATGTCAGGTTTGTGTGCAATCCCAAGTAGAAAGAGAAYAAATATGCCCAGACCTCATGACAGTTTTACAGTCATACTTCAAGAGTTCTCTTAAGGATTGTCAGTGTTTGAGCAAAATARGACTCTTATTTTGGCTGTTTTCTTCTGCTTTATTGAAAATGGGCCATAACATTTTTTTACTTTGTTAATCAAGAGACTCTTTTATGACAGAACATGGTAGCATTGACTCATGTTTTACCAGTGGTTTGAAGTAGGTTGGCTTTTTTTTGTATGGCGATTCATGCATTTGGCGAAGATTGAAGGCCAAATTATCCAAGTAAATTTTCAGATTCACTGGAATTGTTTCCACGTTAATTATTTTCTTTTAAATTTAGGTAAATTTGTATTGTATATATTATATAGCAAAATGTAAGACTTTGAGCATAATAGGGGTTTGTTTTACTTTTAAAGCTATTTTTCAAAGGTGAGTTTTTTCAATCCAAGGAGTGAAATTTGACTTCTCAGATCTGCAGTAACAAACTACGCATGTAGATAATTTTTTTCTTTCCCAAAACATTCCAACATTTTACTTTCTTTCTACTGTATTATCATGCTGTGGGGTTTTTTCCCTTTTTTTCACTAATGTTTGGTAATATTTTTTCTTATTTTCTCCACAGGATTTGTCTTGATTTATTTTCTCTGTGGCAAAGTCAGTTTGGCATACATTAGTGTGTTTATATACTCTGAGGTATTTTTTATCTAGTCACTTAATTAATACAATTTGATGGCTTTTTATTTAAAGGGGAAATAGAAAAGCAAAGAACCTAATAATGAGGAAAAAACACACTGTGGTACAGGATAGAAAATCTRTTAACAAACACTTGATATTTCAAACTTAATGAAGACCCATGAGCACACAGGGTGTGTGGCTTACTAAATGTTTTAGAGTATCAGGGTATAAGTTTTGGAACACTAAAGAATTCTCTATTAAAAAGACAAAGCTGCAAGAAACAATTCAATACTGTGTTCCAGAGGTGCTTCAAGTGACTAAGAGAGTGAGAACATGATAGTCTTTAGACCAGATTTTCACAAATATATTTTTTGCCTTTTTTAATGACTTGTAAACTGGACCTCTATTTAGCAAGGAGATGGATAAGAGGAGATTTTAAATTTTTGTGAGGTCTTGCCTTTATCTTCTTCCACAATTTCTCTTGCTGGTAAAAGCCCTGGCTTATATCTTTATGATAATAAAACCATACTAAAAAGGGAAAGTTTTAAAATACATCCCTACTTGCTTTCTTTTTGAAGTCCAAGAATGCATCTGATTGCAACAAATGGGATTCAATGAAGAATTGAGAATTAGGGTGACATTTTTGATAATTATTCTCAATATGTAAAAAAAACCCAAAACACCTTCTTTGTATTATAATCAAAAGATACTTACACTTGAAGTTCATAGCTGACATGCCTGGTCCTTTTCTCAGTGCCCCAGTGATAGTTACAGTGAAAGAGAGACGTGTTAATAAGGAGATGTGGAGGACAGTAGGCTTTAGGAAGAAGTTTAGCTAAGATTTACAGCTGAAATAGACGTAAAACAAACAATCAAAGATGTTTTACAAAAAAATCCAAACAATAAAAACAACCAACCAACCAACCAACCAGCCAAAAATAAACCCACCAAAAAATAAAACCCAACAACCCAGTGCTATTAAGTAGTATTAAATAATAAAATATATTCAGAATGTTTTTTTTTTTCACTTTTCAAAGATTTCAAATCATTATGTTTAATAACCTGGGTTAYTGGTGTGTCAATAATTACTGCTTCTGTGAAAGTATAGAGCTTCAAGTGGGTTGTACCCCATACAGCTTATGTATGGCTAATCCCTGCTATGATTCAGTGGTACTGAGAAACTTAAACCAGAGCCCTGATGTCCAGACCACTTCTCTCTTCTTTTCACAGTAATTCTTTTTGACCTGTCCAGAATTAATTACCATCTGTCTAATGCTGTCTTTCTAGCTGAAGGTGAACTAACAGTAACAATGTGGAGGCTGCAGTAATGCCTACCAGCAGATTTCATTGGGTTTTTGCCAAATCGACAGGGTCCCATCTGCTTTGTGAGGACATGTTGCAACAAACTCAGGTGCTCTCTTAATGACCTGACATAACTGTTTAAAGGTATGTTTATGATTATAATATACTGCTCTCTTAATTACAGCAGCAGGGATTAGCTCTCTCTGTGCTCTTATGCTGTTTGATTTTCTTGCTACAGTCTTCTTACTAACTACTTCATCATATAAATTATATCACATTAGATTCCCTTAAATCAATCCACACTCAGTTATAGTGCTTAAAAGAGTATAAGTTTCCATTTCTTACATGAGCGCATGCCAGAATGGCAGTGGTCCTCTTCTCTCCTTAATAAATTGTGTGAAAAACTTCACTGTCCTAAACTCAGTTTGGATGCTATTGAACGCATAGAGTATAGGGGAAAATGAAATCCACGTGGCTTGAATTTATTGAAGATTCATCATTCCACTGTCAGTTATGACGAGCTAAAAAGAGGTGCCTGCATGTCACTTAGTAAAMGCAAAATAGAAGGCAGCATGTTGGAGGAATTTCACTCACTTTGGTAAAGGTTTCTGCTCCTAATTTTCTTTTTTAGCTTTAGCATCAGCATGTTCTATATTCTCAGACAGAGAGAGCTGAGAGAGACATAGCAAAACACAGTCAAGAGCTAATCACCAATTTAGAAAATTCCTGTTGTAGGAACTTTCTGGGCATTTTCCTTCAATTTCTACTTTGCCATTTTTGCCAATTGGCAGTGCTGGTACCTCTCTGAAACCTCTTCCATACTGACCTGATTCTAAGGCAGTTATAGCATTGGAGTCAGAATGGTCCCAGAATTACTATCCATTAGCCATTTTTTAATGATATAYCCATCAATGACTTTAAACTCACAGTTCCTTTCACACTGCAGATCTACGAGCATGGCTTCTGATATAGCAGGAACATAGACAAAGGCTATTTCTTAGAGCCTGTGGAACCCCACACTTGAGACTTCCAACATCTTCATGAATTGCCAGATATCCACAGGATACTTGTGAGATAGACACATTGATGTAATATGGGAAAGAAAAGGTGTCCCCAGTTAACGTTTGTTCTGGAATTGCTCTTTCAGTGTAGTATAAACTTTGCCTCTAAGTCTAAGCAAATGAAATTGAGCCAAATTTGAAGAAGTTGTAGTTCTGAGAAAGAAAATTAATATTTTTGTCTCTGTCCTAATAGCATAGTAGATTAATTCAAGCAACACTGATTGGAAAACAGGTTTTCAGTAAATCAGTCAGTCAGTCAAAAAAAAATAAAGTTCAAGCATTAAAAGTATATCATAGTATCATGCAACTTTTCCTTTATATCTCATAAAAATCCTCAAATTCTCCATGTGTAATCAAATTAAAATTTTGATCTCTTGAGTCTTGATCTGACTCTGTCAGTGACTCCTACATAATATACCCAGACCTTTAGCCTTCATGTGTGGAATATGCATAACTTGTGCATATTCACAAAACAGCGTGTTTCAGATTTATGGTGTTAAAGAGGCCAGTCTCAGTTATATTGATTCTCCTAAACAAAGTCCTGCTGTGAGTATTAGCATTCACATTTCTATAGAGATGTGTGCATTCACGTGAGATTACGTATCGCCAAACTCAGCTGCGTGGTAGCTGCAGGTGTAAGACTGCCAGCATTGGTAGACTCTAATGACAGAATGTGTCTATTATAGGTCACCTTTTTCCTCTCCATATTTTAAAATAATRTTAAATGGATTTTTCTTTCTGCAGGCACTATTATCCTTCCAAATCTACTTAGYGTACATGGATTAGCCTAATAGGAGAAACAGTCTCATTAGACAGCCATCATTTGCTTTCAAGGAACCATCTCTAACTACAATCTCTTTAGATGGAAGGGAAAACCAAAGAACCAAAACTGTAAAACTATTTATTGGGCCTCAAAGGGTCAATAGTCTTTCATTTCGTATGCTTGTGATTAACTTGTCTGTCTGACATTTCAATTGAGTCAAAGTCTAAAGTCCTCTAACYCTTTTTTATACTGTCTCTGTGCTATCTTTTCTTAGGTGTCAATTAAAAAAAGTGTTCACATCATAGAGAGAAAGAGAGAAATGAAAGGGATGAAACAAGTGTGAATGTAACTTTCTTATAATCCTGTAATCAGAGAGACAAATTAGCCTCAAGAGGAGACAAAGTGAGAAAGGACATCTGTACAACACAGAAATATAAAGACACTGGTATTTCATTAGTTTATTAGCTGCAAGGAAGCGGAGCGTGAGAGAAAAGCACAGCTTTGTTGAAAAGAGGAAGTCAGTCATTTATTATTCCAAGCCTTATAGTCTAAAAATRTTTGCAATCTCAAATTCACCTTTCCCACCGAATTCAACCATAGAAACCTTTTAAAAAGTGTAACTTCACTGCTGCTTTGCATCTGAAGGTTTATCCAGACTCTCTACCTGGCACTCTGTCTCAGACAAAGAAGAAACTGTTTCATTTATTCGCCAAAACGAAAACTATTTCCCTCCAACAAGATCGTTCTCTCTCTATCCCATTCCCTTTAATCAAATGAGTTTATGAGGCTTTCCCCTCATCTCCCATAGCAAAAAGATATAATTTTTTTCTGATCCCTGATATGATACATCAGTATGTTACTGGTCTTTACTAGATATCAGACGCGCTGTGAGTCAGGTGAACTTGGGGAAGCACTGGCTAAATACAGGATTCCTTATTATAAAGGTGCCAGCCAAATGATCAGCTCAAATTCCCTCAAGCCATTATTATTGTAAATTGTAACTCAGGTATAATAATTAGTATCCTCAATTTCAGCTGGAACACTTTTTAGTATTGGACCAGATGACTCCCCAGATGGCACAAAGTTAATCTCACACATTTAGGCTGGGTCYCGGGAGGTGTAATCCGGGCTAAATCCTAATGTTATGCTCAAAATTCCTGACACTGCCACCACCAAACGATATCTTTTTTTTTCTTCTAAGAGGAAAAGAAGCCAGCTATGGAGTGCCCCTCACAGGTGAGGTTTAGCCATATATGCCTACAATGTGAAAGAAAGAAGTAAATTTATCTGAATTTCTGCAACTCATRGGCAAAATATTTGGAAAGAAGTGCCTGTATGGCAAATTCATGTCAYGTTTCTATGACAAAATAACCGGTACATTTCGGTTACCGGACTTTTTATAAATTTTTGTCTAAACATTGACATCTCTTGATAGGGATCTTTTGTATGCCACAATGCAGTTTGTTTTTTACGATTTCATTCACATTACAGTTAGGAGTTTTAGATATTTTGTATTCTAAGATGCTTCTAGASTCACAGGACAGTTTGTATCTCTACTGCGTCAAAATATCAAAGTCCAAATATCACACCCTATAGAGCTTTCTCACTGCCTTCAAAATTTAACTTATGGCGCTGGAATGGAGTCGGGGGAGGGGGGCTGTATGCTAATACAGGAATTGATTTCATAGAAAAGTCTTCTTAACCAGTCATTCTAAAATCTATAGTCACCCAAAATCATCAATTGCCATTCTGTGTGGTTTCAATAAGCAGCTTGTAAMAACTATATGAACTTTCTTGACTAAATGTTTTCATGAAATATGTGTATTAATTAATATATTAAATTGTTATGGAAAGTAATTTTCGAAGTAGGAAATGCTTCATGTTGAAACACAGTAATGAATTACCAAGAGAGAAAGAGTAAGATTTGTTATTATTTATTTACTAATCAATCAAATGGAGCAGGTGACACCTTGTTAAATTATGGTCCTCATGCTAAGCCATGGCATAGCTACAAGCTGGAGACATTTTGGCAGTTTGAGATCTGTCCTTCCTTTTTTATAAATTAACAGGCAAAAGATCTTTATTCTCATCAGAATTGAATGCTGTTACCACACGGATCAAGAGAGTTGCTTTTAAACATCTAAAGGCAATAAAAAAACTCTTTAGTAGTCAGGAAGAGATTGGGGTACATGCTTATACCTCAACAGTCTTAATGTGTGCATCCCATGGATTTGTTTATCAGTGGTAAGGAAGATTGACCACACATGAMGAAATTTGATATCCTGAATAAGATTAAGTGCTATGAAAGAATGACTTTTACAGCAGCACTTGATGAATCCCTTCCCCAGTGGRCTTTCTTTTTTTTAGACAAGCCCTTCCTTTGATGAACTATACCAGACTTGTCTCAGCTGTGTGATCTGTTTTGCCTGTAACGAATAATAAAACATGCTTATTCAGTAAGATGTTGCTTCTGTAGATAATYATGTCACATGTGACATAAACCTATTCAACCTTTTGGTAGTAAAATGAAATTAAATATGTGAGAGATGTGTGAGGCTCTCTTAAGAGCAAGGGTATGGCTTCTTGTAACTACCTGCAGTACAGACAGATCAATGAATATCTTAAATATCCCAGAGATCTGACATTATTGTTGGATATATTAGTAACTCCAGTTCCAAAGATTTTATGCTGTCTCCACAGATGCCAGAAGATTCAGGAGGTAGACAAGGGTCCTTTTCAAATTTCATATCATCTTTAGCCTTTCATGCACCAGCTGTGAAAATCAATTAGCCTTGGTGAAACTAAGCTGCTGTATGTTCTCAATAATGAAAAATACCAACTGTGCTCTGGTGATATTCTCTGTAAAAAGAATGGTGCTTCTGAATTTCTTTCTCACATTTTTCCTACATACAATTGCCTTTTTACTTCTGCTTTTGAAATTTACCAGATGTGCCAGACAGGTTAATACAGGACATTGTTTAAAAAGGCAAGAAAGCTATACTGTAGCCCAGTTCTGACATTTGTGATTCCCTAAGGCTAGTGTGAAGCCAGCTCTCAAAGTAAAAAGCATCTGACTGAGTGCCAAAATTGACTTACACTAATTCCTTGATAATATTATGATGCCCAGCAATTCCTTGGGAATTTACAAGCTGTCCTCTTACAAATGTCTTCTGCTTCTTTCTTTGCTTAGGAGAACACGACAGCATCTTTGAACTTGAGAAACTTGAAGACAAGGTTTGAAGAAGAGGATAGGAAGAAACTGTCTACACTAATTACAGCTTTATAGACAAAGAGAGAGGTGCATCCATCTAGCATCCAACATTACTGATTTCAACATAAATAAGAACATGAGTGAAAAAAAAATCCACTTTTAAGGTTCCAGTGCTTGTTATCTCTCAGTCATTTTGGGTTTGAATTTGTGAGTTTATCTTCCCTTTCTCTCTCCGTTTCCCCTTCCCCTTCCCTCCCAAGAGTCTCAAGTTTCTTTGGTTCCTTCTAGTGCTACTACTGTTAGTAGCCTACACAAATCCAGGAACAAATTAGGAATGGATCTGATTTAGATACAGAGTTGGAATAACTCACTGTGTAAGAGTCACTCTTTCGAGAATTTTCTGTACCCATTAAGCATTTACTGATTTGCTGAGAAGCATCTAAGTTAACTGTGTCAGAGGGCACAGTGCTTTTCTTCAGCAGACAAATTAAATTTTGAGTTAAATCCCCAAATGTGCCTGTTAGCTTCTAGTATTATATCCTGGCATTTTTCTGAGCTTTTAGTCACACTTCAGTGMTATCAGTTACCTGTCACACCAGGGACTGAAATACCAKTGGCCCAGTCCATTGCTTCCCACAAAATACCAGACAGAAGAGGTCCTTTCTGTAATTTAATTTTCTGAATGATAATCCCATTATTTTATTCCTCAATTCAAAAATAAACATATCCAAATACAATGGTCCCACCTCTCCCTAAAATCAGAACTACAGAACCACAGACCTTATACGGCCAAGGAAGGAGCACGGGGAAAATATTGACAGTAAGTGTATAAAACTTGCAATCT